>PVKP010052356.1:0-12491 GCA_004027715.1 Plecturocebus donacophilus | reverse complement strand
GCCGGATATGAAATTCTAGGTTGAAAGTTGTTTTCTTTAAGGATGTTGAATGTTGGCCCCCACTCTCTTCTGGCTTGTAGGGCTTCTGCTGAGAGATCTGCTGTGAGTCTGATGGGCTTCCCTTTGTGGGTAACTCGTCCCTTTTCTCTGGCTGCCCTTAGCATTTTCTCCTTCATTTCAACCCTGGTGAATCTGACGATTATGTGCCTTGGGGTTACTCTTCTTGAGGAATATCTTTGTGGTGTTCTCTGTATTTGCTGGACTTGAATATTGGCCTGCTTTGCTAGGTTGGGGAAGTTTTCCTGGATAATAACCTGAAGAGTGTTTTCCAGCTTGGATTCATTCTCTTCGTCACATTCAGGTTCACCTATCAAAGGTAGATTAGGTCTTTTCACATAGTCCCATATTTCTTGGAGACTTTGTTCATTCCTTTTTACCCTTTTTTCTGTCATCTTGCCTTCTTGGTTTATTTCATTGAGTTGACCTTCGACCTCTGATATCCTTTCTTCTGCTTGGTCCATTCGGCTGTTGAAACTTGTGCATGCTTCGCGAAGTTCTCGTGTTGTGTTTTTCAGCTCCATCAATTCACTTATATTCTTCTCTAAGTTGTCCATTCTCATTAACATTTCGTTAAATCTTCTTTCAAGGTTCTTAGTTTCTTTGCATTGGGTTAGAATATGTTCTTTTAGCTCACAGAAGTTTCTTATTATTCACCTTCTGAAGCCTGATTCTGTGAGTTCATCACACTCATCCTCCGTCAAGCCTTGTTCTCTTGCTGATGAGGAGCTGCGATCCCCGGTAGGAGGAGAGACATTCTGATTTCGGGTGTTCTCAGCCTTTTTGCACTGGTTTCTTCCCATTTTTGTGGATTTATCCACCTGTCGTCTTTGTAATTGCCGACTTTCTGATTGGGTCTCTGAGTGGACGTCCGGCTTGTTGGTTATGAAGTTTTTTCTGTTTCTTAGTTTTCCTTCGGGGGGCGCCCCTTCCCTACAGAGCTGGGCCTTCCCGGGTTCAGCTGTGCTTGTTCTCAGTCCTCAGCACTTCCAATTGCTGTTCTCCTTGTGGGGATGGGACCGGCCGAGCCCGACTAAAAGGGCATCCAGTCCCGTACACTCTGCACCGAGAAGCGCCGCGCAGGCCAAAAGAGTCGCACTGGCGACCCATGTGGCTCCTTCGCGGGGAATCTCCCAGTCTGTGGGCATCAAAAATTCGTCTGCAATTGCAGCATCTACTCGCTCTCTGTGCTTTCACTGGGAGCTACAATCCAGAGCTGCTGCTATGTGGCCATCTTGGATCTCTCTCCACCTGGTGATGAAGTTTTTCTGTTTCTTAGTTTTCCTTTGGCAGACGCCCCTTCCCCACAGAGCCGGACCTTCCTGGGTTTGCTGTGCTTGCTGTGAAACTCTCAGTCCTCAGTGCTTCTAATTGCTCTTTTCCTTGTGGGGATGGGACCAGCCGAGCCTGTCCGTCCCGTATACTCCGCACTGGGAAGCGCCGCACTGGGGCACCAGCAAAACAGCCGCGCCGGCCAAAAGAGTCATGCTGTCGACCCGTGTGGCTCCTCTGCCGGGAATCTCCCAGTCTGTGGGCAACAAAAATTCGTCGGAAAGTGCAGCATCGACTCTTTCTCTGTGCTTTCACTGGGAGCTACATTCCTGAGCTGTTGCTAATCGGCCATCTTGGATCTCCCTCCGTTTTGAAATTTTTTAAAAAGCTGGATGGATAATCTTAATGCCAGGTGTCATTGGTTTTATGCTATTGTTAACCTTACATTCTGTAGCAATAACCCTGGGGCCTGGAATACACTCTGTGGTCAGATCATACATTTTACCTGCTAGTATTTACTGTTCCTTTCACCACAGTTCATAAGTATTTAAGAAAATGCAAATATTTCCGATATAACTTTATGAACAATTTAACTGAAGTGATTGGTTTTAACTTTCAGTGAACAGAGTATTGAGACTTTTCTTGTGTGTGTTTGTGTAAACTTTTGTCTTCCCTTTTTATTCTGTGTACATTTTCTTAAGCTAAATTAACAAAAGACAGAATTGTGTTATAAATCATAAATGTAAATTTTTTTTCTTTTTTGAGGCAGAGTGTCACTCTGTCTCCTGGTCCAAGAGTGCAGAGGCGCAATCTTTGCTTACTGCAGTCTCCATCTCCCAGGTTCAAGTAGTTCCCCACTTTAGCCTCCCGAGTAGCTGGCACCACAGGCATGCACCACTATATCCAGCTAATTTTTGTATTTTTGTAGAGACAGGGTTTCACCATGTTGACCAGGCTGGTCTCGAACTCCTGACCTCAAGCGATCCGCCTATCTCAGCCTCCCAAACTTCTGGGATTTCAGGTGTGAGCCACCACACCCAGCTTTCAAAGGTAAACATTTTTATAACTAATTTTTCTTTTAGGTCAAGACCATGTCATGTTTCCTGGATTCTAACCTTATAGAACTGTGAAATGATTCCTCTTCCAAATGAGCATACAGGTTCTCAGCAGACATGTACGTCTCTGTCTATTTGATGGTAAGAATGTGAGATTACTCAGGAATTAAATCAATTCATACTAGGATTATGGAGAAACATTTCCTTGAGTTCTTTTCCATTCAACTCCTCCCTGATCCTAAGAGAATATTTTTTATCCAGTACCAAACAAAAGTTTTAATTACTCTTTAAATATTAATTTATTTTATGAGATACCATTTAAATGGTGCTTAGATGGAAATTTATAGTTTTAATTGCATATACTAGAAAAAAACAGAAAGATTTAAAGTCAGTGATCTAAGCTACCAACTCCAGTCTAAAAAAGAAGAGGGAAAAAGTGAAAGAAAACAAATTATCAACATCTGACATGGAAATAGAGACATTATCACAGATCCTGCAGACATTAAGAAGACAATAGGGAGAGACTATAAACAACTTTATACCAATAAATTTGAGAACTTTAATGAAATAGATAAATTCCTGGAGAACCATAATTTGCTGAAAACGGCATAAGAAGAAATAGAAAATTTGAATAACCCTGTTAAAAAATTAAAACTGATTTAAAAAAATCTTCCCATAAAAAAAACTCCAGGCCCAGGTGGCTTCAACAGTGAATTCCTCCAAACATTTAAGGAAGAAATAATATCAATCTTATGCAGACTCTTCTAAAGAATAGAGATAGGAGAAGTGCTTCCCAACTCATTGTATAAGGCCAGGAAAAACATGATACGAAAATATGACAAGACATTACAATAAAGGAAAATTGCCAGACCAGTATCTCTCATAAATATAGAAACTAAAATTCTAAACAAAATATTATTAAACTCAATCTAGCAGTATACAAAAAGGAAAATATATTATGGCCAACTTGTATTTCAGGAATTCAAATGTACACACATATGTAACCACATTTAACACCTGAAAATCAATCATAATTTGCCATACAGAATGAAGAAGAAAAATCATGTAATCATCTTAAAAATGTGGAAAAAGAATTTGACAAATTTCAACACCCATTTGTGATTTTTTAAAAATTCCCTACACACGAGGAATAAAAGGGAACTTCCTCAAATGAGTAAAGGGCAGCGAGAAAAAACTAAAACTAGCATTATCATACTTAACAGTAAAATACTGAACACTTTTTCCTTGCGAAATATTGAACACTTTGTCTCTAAGGGCAGGAACAAATCAAAGATGTCCAAGCAATAAAAATAAAATCAATTTTCTAAATAGACAAAAGACTTGAACAGGCACTTCCAAAAATAAAATATATGAAAAGCTACTTGGAATTTAAAAAGATACTCAACATGTAAGAAGTCATCAGGGAAATGCAAATTAAAACCACAGTGAAAGACACCTAACTATATTTTAGGTACAAGAAACCCACCTTAAATACAATGCTATAAGTAAGTTAAAAGTAAAAGGGTGGGAAGAGCGATATCATTCAAAAAATATTAATATCAGACAAACTAGACTTTGTGCACTACATAATGATAAAAGTGATAGTTCACCAAGAAGACAAGATGGTAATAGTCCTAAATGGGTACACATCTGACATCAGAGCTTTAACACACATGAAATAAAAATGGGTGGAACTGAAGAGAAATCGGCAAAGCCACAATTATAACTGGAGACTTTAACATTTCTCTCTCAGTAATATAAAACAAGCAGACAGAAAATTAGTAAGGATATAAGAGAACTGAATAACATATCAACAAACTAGATCTGATTGATATTTGCATAACACTTCACCTCAAAATAGTAAAGTGCACATTCTCTTAAGTACATATGGAATATTCAGCAAGATAGATGGTCCTGGGTCGAAAAACAAACCTAGAGAAATTTAAAAGACTTAGAATCATACAATATATGGTCCTTGGTTACGTGAAATTAAATTAGAAAGCAGTAACAGAAAAATAAGTGAAAAAATCCTGAAACTCTTGGAAATTAAATAATATACTTCTAAATAATCAAAGGGTTAAGAGGAAATCTCAAGGGAAATTAGAAAATATTTGGAACTGAACAAAAAAAATGAAAATGCAACATATTGCAATTTGTGGGATGTTAGCTAAAGCATTGCTTAGACTCTGGACCATTTATGCACTAGGTTCTTACATTAGAAAAGAGTCGTCCAAGCTCCTTCCTGGAGAGGCAGTGCTTGAGCTGAGATCAGGCCTTAACAAGGAAAAGAAAAGGGAAGTGTGGACCTGGCTGAAGGTATTGCACTGGTAAAGGTCCTATTGGGAAAGGACTTGGGAAGTGAGAAGCCAGTGTGGTTGAGAGAAAGAGAGGAAGTATAGAATGGGGTGAAATGGGATGTCAGGAGGGGATACTGTGTAAGACATTGTAAACCATGATTTAAAGGAGTTTTATCTTTGTCCTTAAAACAGTGAAAGTCATTGATGGAGATGACGTGATTAGATTTGTTTGGGGAAGATCTCTGGCTCCTCTCCAAAGGATGAATTAGAGGGAGGCTGGAGGGAACATGAGTAGACCATTTAGCGGGGATGTGGCACCACATAGTAGTCAAAAGACTACCCAGTGACATCTTCAGGAGAACAATATCTGGCTTAAGATTAACTCTGGCTCCATTATTTGCTGTAGGGCCCTGACCAAATTACTTGACTTTGCTCTCTCTCACTTTCAATGTGAGATTAAATGAGTTAATGTAAGTGAAGTAATCAGAATGATACAGAGAAAAAACATAGTGCTTTAGAAGAGTGACTGGATGAGAGATGGTGATGATAACTTAGGTAGAGGTAGAGACAAGAGATGTGGATAAAATATATTTAAGAGGTAGGAACCAACGAAATGTGGTGGTGGATTGGTTATGGAGGGTGGAGGGAGAGCAGGGTGTCAGGCGTGACACCAAGTCTCTGACTTCCACATCTGGATGGATGGTGGCAACATTCAGTGAGATGGAGAGCACTGAAAGAGGACCAGTTTGGAAGAATTGATGTGGGCTTGGTTTTGCTCATGCTGAGTATACTTCTAATGCCCAACATGAAGAAAATGGCTTTCTTTCTTTCATGTGAACTGGGAGTAAATAAGTGAACCTGTGTTATTCACGTCTACTTTCTGCCCAAAATCACTGCCACAAACAAGCCAGTAGGTGTCATCAGTGACCAACAAGAGCTGAATTGCTTTTTTTTCTCCTCGATCTGGTTTGATACTTTTTCCTATAACTTTCCCAATTCTCCTATATGAGGACATAAAACAAAACATGGAATTTTATTTTGGATAACATATAGCATTAATATCATTTATCTCAAAATAATAGACGTTAATTTATAAAACAAATGTATGTCAAATTTCCATAGTCACACAGACACTCATGCTGTTTACTTAAGAGAGCTTCTTTAATAAATCTTAACCTAGTTCTACATAAAACGCATTGCTGCTAAAACTAATGAGATATCACTTCTAGTAATGGCTGGATCAGCTCCACTCAGACCAAACCACCCAGAGAGAGCAGCCGTAACCAGCACTTTGGGAGGCAGAGGCAGCTGGATCATGAGGTCAAGTGTTTGAGACCTGCCTGGCCAACAAGGTGAAACCCCGTCTTTACTAAAAATACAAAAATTAGCTGGCATGGTGGCACGTATCTGTAATCCCAGCTACTCAGGAGGCTGAGGCAGGAGAATCGCTTGAACCCAGGAGGGAGAGGTTGCAGTGAGCTGAAACGGTGTCACTGCACTCCAGCCTAGGCAGCAGAGGCGAGACTGCGTCTCAAAAAAAAAAAGAAAAGCAGTCGCCTGAAGGCCCTGCAGAACTCTCAGAAGTGGGCAGACACTGCAGAGACACCTTGAAACTCTATTCTGAGGCTTCATTTTTCGTTTTGTTTTTTTCATTCCTGTTTTCTTTTTCTTGACTTCCAGTGTGTTACTCATTCTGAATTATCTGTGGTTATTGATGAGTGTATCTCTTGGCTAGAATTTCTTAGCGGTTGCTCTTGGAATTATTTTATTCATACATAACTTACCACAGTCTATTAGTGTCAACATTCCATTGTAGTGATGCATAAAACCTGACCTCCCTTTAATTCTTTACCTTCCCTCATTTATAACTACCTTAAATACTTCCTGTATGTACATTGAGAACACAGCAGCAAACAATTTTAAAAACCTGAAAGATCTGTAGTATTTACTTATATTTTTACTGTTTTCATTGTTCTTTATTCCTGATGCTCTAAGATTCTTTTATCACATCCTATTTAGAGAATTTCCCTTCGTCATTCTTTTTAGGGTAGGTCTGCTGGTGACAGATTATCTTAGACTTTATCTGAGGTTGTTTCTGTTTCCTCTTCATTCCAGAAAGACATTTTCACTAGATATAGAATTCTGGGTTGACAGTTCTTTTTGTTCAACACTTGAAAAATATTGTGCTACTTCCTTCTGTCTTCCATGGTTTCTAAGGAGAAATTCACTGTCATTCAAACTGTTTTTCTCCTACTGGTTAATCTAAACGTTGTTTCTCTCTCACTGCTTTCAAGGTATTTTCTTTGTGTTTCATTTTCAGAAGTTTATGGTGTATCTGGCATGAATTGCTTGGGTTTACCCTATTTGAGGTTTGCTCAGTGTCTTCAATCTGTAGATTTATGTCTTTTGCAAATTTGGGGATTTCTTTTCAGACATTATTTCCTCAAATATCTTTTCAACTCCACTTCTTTTTTTTTTTTTTTTTTTTTTTTTTTTTTTTTTTTTTTTTTTTTTTTTTTTTTTTTTTTTTTTTTTTTTTTTTTTTTTTTTTTTTTTTTTTTTTTGGTGCCTTTTCTCTCTATGTAGTAGTATTGTGGTTGCTATTGCCAGTACCCCACCCTCCTCCCTCAATGCCAGTTCAGAAAGATCTTATAGTAGAGTTTAAAGTTATTGATCTAAGATGATGTCAGCTATGTCACTGATTCATTGAAAGTCTCACTTGTTGACATGGTTCAGATCCTGGTGTCATGACTCTGTCTTTGTCCTCCTACTTGCTTAGGCTCACTACTTCCTATGAGAAGGAGGGGTTCCCCCACACCCAAACTGGCTTCAAGCAGTAAGGCAATCTATATTCCTCTATCTTCAGGTGAGTACCTTCAGCCTTTGTAACATACAAATCCAGTTCCTTGCCACCACATGCTTCTTCTGCATACAGAGCCCAGGAAATCTCTGGTTTTAGTATGACACTCTTTACTGTTCTATCTGTGGTCTGTTGACTTATTCATCTTACTTTTGAATGCTGCTCTGCCTTTTTAACTATCACTGCTTCGTGGCTTTATGTCTGGAGCGGAATGGCTGTGTTGAAGCATAAACTGGTTGAGAAGTTCTTTTTTATTATTGCATTTTAGGTTTTCGGGTACATGTGAAGAACATGCAAGATTGTTGCAAAGGTACACGCATGGCAGTGTGATTTGCTGCCTTCCTCCCCATCACCTATATCTGGCATTTCTCCCCATGCTATCTCTCCCCAACTCCCCACCCCCACCCGTCCCTCCTCTATTTCCCTCCGCCAGACCCCAGTGTGTGATGCTCCCCTCCCTGTGTCCATGTGTTCTCATTGTTCAACACCCCCCCATGAGTCAGAACATAACGGTGTTTGATTTTCTGTTCTTGCGTCAGTTTGCTGATAATTATAGTTTCAAGGTTCATCCATGTTCCTACAAAGGACACGAAATCATCCTTTTTGATGGCTGTATAATATTCCATGGTGTATATGTGCCACATTTTCCTGTCCAGTCTATCATCGATGGGCATTTGGGTTGGTTCCAGGTCTTTGCTATTGTAAACAGTGCTGCAATGAACATTCATGTGCATGTGTCCTTATAGTAGAACGATTTATAATCCTTTCGATATATACCCAGTAATGAGATTGCCGGGTCAAATGGAATTTCTATTTCTAGGTCCTTAAGGAATCACCACACTGTCTTCCACAATAATTGAATTAATTTACACTCCCACAAACAGTGTAACAGTGTTCCTATTTCTCCACATCCTCTCCAGCATCTGTTGTCTCCAGATTTCTTAATGATCGCCATTCTAACTGGCGTGAGATGGTATCTCAATGTAGTTTTGATTTGCATTTCTCTAATGACCAATGATGATGAGCATTTTTTCATATGTTTGTTGGTCTCATGTATGTCTTCTTTTAAAGTGTCTGTTCATATCCTTCGCCCACTTTTGAATGGGCTTGTTTGTTTT
The DNA here is from genome assembly GCA_004027715.1 of Plecturocebus donacophilus. Taxonomy (NCBI): domain Eukaryota; kingdom Metazoa; phylum Chordata; class Mammalia; order Primates; family Pitheciidae; genus Plecturocebus; species Plecturocebus donacophilus. The sequence continues at coordinate 3,832 of PVKP010052356.1, read as the reverse complement.
CTTCTTGTAAATCTGTTTTAGTTCTTTGTAGATTCTGGATATTAGCCCTTTGTCATATGGGTAGATTGCAAAAATTTTTTCCCATTCTGTTGGTTGCCAATTCACTCTAATGACTGCTTCTTTTGCTGTGCAGAAGCTGTGGAGTTGTATTAGGTCCCATTTGTCTATTTTGGCTTTTGTTGCCAATGCTTTTGGTGTTTTGGTCATGAAGTCCTTGCCTATGCCTATGTCCTGAATGGCTTTGCCTAGGTTTTCTTCTAGGGTTTTTATGGTGTTAGATGTTGTGTTTAAGTCTTTAATCCACCTGGAGTTAATTTTAGTGTTAGGTGTCAGGAAGGGGTCCAGTTTCTGCTTTTTGCACATGGTTAGCCAGTTTTCCCAACACCATTTATTAAACAGAGAATCCTTTCCCCATTGCTTGTTTTTGTCAGGTTTGTCAAAGATTGGATGGTTGTAGATGTGTGGTGTGGCCTCTAAGGTCGCTGTTCTGTTCCATTGGTCTATATCTCTGTTTTGGTACCAGTACCATGCTGTTTTGATTACTGTAGCCTTGTAATATCGTTTGAAGTCTGGTAGTATGATGCCTCCCACTTCGTTCTTTTTGCTTAGAATTGACTTGGCTATGCGGGCTCTCTTTTGGTTCCATGTTAAGTTTAAGGTGGTTTTTTCCAGTTTTGTGAAGAAGGTCTTTGGCAGTTTGATGGGGATAGCATTGAATCTGTAAATTACTTTGGGCAGTATGGCCATTTTCACGATATTGATTCTTCCTAACCATGAACATGGAATGTTTCTCCATCTGTTTGTGTCCTCTCTTATTTCATTGAGCAGTGGTTTGTAGTTCTCCTTGAAGAGGTCCTTTACGTTCCTTGTTATGGTATTCCTAGATATTGTATTCCCTTTGTAGCAATTGTGAATGGCAGTTTGTTCTTGATTTGGCTCTCTTTAAGTCTGTTATTGGTGTATAGGAATGCTTGTGATTTTTGCACATTGATTTTGTACCCTGAGACTTTGCTGAAGTTGCTTATCAGTTTCAAGAGATTTTGGGCTGAGACAATGGGGTCTTCTAGATACACAATCATGTCGTCTGCAAATAGAGACAATTTAAGTTCCTCCTTTCCTATTTGAATACCCTTTATTTCTTTTTCTTGCCTGATTGCTCTGGCTAGAACTTCCAATACTATATTGAATAGGAGTGGTGAGAGAGGGCTACCTTGTCTAGTGCCAGTTTTCAAAGGGAATGCTTCCAGTTTCTGCCCATTCAGTATGATATTGGCTGTTGATTTGTCGTAAATAGCTTTTATTATTTTGAGATATGTTCCATCAATACCTAGTTTATTGAGGGTTTTTAGCATAAAGGGCTGTTGAATTTTGTCAAACGCCTTCTCTGCATCAGGTGAGATAATCATGTGGTTTTTGTCTTTGGTTATTTCTTGTCTTCTGCTAGTTTTTGAATTTGTTCGATCTCACTCCTCTAGCTCTTTCAATTTTGATGATACGGTGTCGATTTTAGATCATTCCTCACTTCTCATATGGGCACTTAGCTTATTCTTACCATTACACCAGGGCTGGGCCATTTTAAATGAAAGAAAATGCTAGTGAGTTTCTTTCAGTGAATGTACAACATGAAGGAAGATAAATCTTTTTTCAGAATGCATTTTTCAAGACACTCTTCCGTGCTCATTTGAGAATGTGACAAAGGAAGTTGACAAATGTGCACAACTTCAGAGTTTTTGATACATTAGAAAAGTATAGGGACAGTAGAGAAAAATCTTCAGTAATGCTTAGGCCAGAAAGTGAGGTACATCTGCAGGGGACAGACCCACAGGGGTGTGGGCATTTCTGCCATTAAAAGACTACACCTTCTCTTTAGTCAGCGGAATCTCTTTTTTTGTATTTTTAGTAGAGGCGGGGTTTCACCATGTTGGCCACGCTGGTCTCAAACTCCTGATCTCAGGCGATCTTCCTGTCTCTCTCTGATTTTTTTAAATGCCATTTTTTGGCTTCCAAAGCAGGAAGAGGTTGTCAGGGAGCCAAAAACATCCTGGAAATGAGTACCTGGGGGTTCTGTGTCAAGGAATGTAACTCAGCAAGACACTGAATTAATTGTGAGAGCTATGGTGGTGGGGGCAGGCAGCAGCAGAGCAGCCAGCAGGCCTACGCCAAGTGACCATGCTCGCGGTGCCTACCTGTGGGGCCGGGGGACTCACCACAGCAGAACCACGGGAGGGTGGGCAGTGAGGGTAGTCTGGACTGTGAACTACATGGCCCACTCCTCCCTGCCTTCCCAGCCTCTTTTCATTGGTGAAATGTCTTATCTGTCAGGCCCGCAGAGGTGAGAAATGTTGCAGCTCCCTTTCCTGGGTGCTTGCGATGAATGGCTGGGGCAGAGGCAGACGTTAAAGAGCAGGCATAGTCTCAGTCTTCAGTGGTTTTGTGGTTGAATGTACAAGGCTGGAGCAACTCACATAAAACCAGTTGAAATATATAATACCAAGTACAAATGGAGCAAATTTTACTTGCCAACCCAGTAGCAGTTGAGAAACTCACCAGTTTAACAAAAGAGGAAACCAGCCGTGTTCTCTGCCAGTGGAGGGCTTTGTCAGTTTGCAGCATTATAGAATATCCTTTGCTGTGGACTGGCTCAGCTTCCTTTTGTGAGAAGCATTGCCAGTTGGGAGGCTTTCTTGGGGTGTGGAGGTGGTCAGAGCTAGCTGTCACCTGGCCGCTGTGTTCTGTTTCCTTAAAACAAACAGGCAGAGAGAGAAGCCTACTTACTTAGGGTACGGTGCCTCTAAGGGTTACAATTGTCCATTCGTTCATTTATTCAGATGTATTCATGGAGCACCTCCTCTGCTCCAGGCACAGCACCGGGCTTTGAGGATGCTGTGAGAAGAATCCTGACAAGATCTCTGTCCTTACGATACATGAGGTAGGCAGTAATCACACAAAACAATCACCAAAATTGTTCTTGTATTTAAATTCCGACAGTACTGTGGCCTGGGCTGTTAGTGGCCCTCTGGCAGGCACATAGTCAAGAGTAAGTGTACAGGTGCCCCTTCCCACCCTCACTCTCCCTCTCCAAACCCCACTGTCTGTTGTTGTCAACCAGATGGATTCGAATAAATTTTCAGATGAATCCCTCACTATTTGAACTCCCACATCCACTATCTGAAACTCAAGACCACATAGATTTGGCAAGACTGCATCCCTGAAAACTCAGACTTGCTATTGGAATTCCAATATTCAGATAGCAAGTTTGGCTGACAAGGAGATCCAGTCTCAAAAACAAAGAAAAAAAAGGTGATTGTGAATGAAGGGCCACACTATATCATGGGCAGGAACTTGGAGGTCAAGAGTGTTCTGACTTGGTGATTAACATTACTGAATGAGAGCGTGTGAGTCTGTGTACAGCAATATAACCAGAAATCATGAATGGAATACAGCTCACAATCAGGACTTTGGTAGTATGTCTGTCATTTAGTCCATTTCTCATACTCTATAAGACAGACTGGACCTTAACCTGCTCATTTATATCTGACTTTGCCAGCAAAAATTTGCAGCGGAATGGAAAAAGAGCCAGAAGAGAAGTTACTTTAAGATTACATTAGATAGGACGTCGATCCAAGATGGCCACATAGGAGCAGCTCAGGATTGCAGCTCCCAGTGAGGGTGCAGAGGCTGCTGTAGGTGATCCCCAGGAAGAAGGGCCTGGAGTGGACCTCAGCAGTCCTACAGCAGAGAGGTCAGACTGTTAGAAGGAAAACTAAGAAACAGAAACAACTTCATCATCAACAAACTAGACGTCCACTCAGAGGCCCAGTCTGAAAGTCAG
>PVKP010052355.1:0-12488 GCA_004027715.1 Plecturocebus donacophilus | reverse complement strand
TCAAAGGATGTGGACTTGTGTGACCGTAACTGGCCTTTCTCTTTACTGTACATTGTTGAATGAATGCCACCTACACATGTCTACTGTTTTACCTCCGCATGTCTACTGTTCTTCCCTTCTTCACAAGCCACTTCTGCGTGACCCCATGCATTCTAGCTACTCTAATACTCTCAGTCAGGTCATCGTCAAAGATGTTTGGGAGTTTGGGAGCCATTTTTCTCTTTGATTAATTTTTTTGAGAAAGTCTCGCTCTGTCATCAGGGTGGAGTGCAGTGGCATGACTCAGCTCCCTGCAATCTCTGCCTCCCGGGTTCAAGCGATTCTCCTGTCTCAGCCTCCTGAGTAGCTGGGATTACAGGCAGGCGCCACCACATCCAGCTAATTTTTGTATTTTTAGTAGAAACAGGTTTCACCATGTTGCACAGGATGGTCTAGATCTCCTGACCTTGTGATCTGCCCACCTCGGCCTCCCAAAGTTCTGGGATTACAGGTGTGAGCCACCGAGTATTTTTAGAACCTAGGTACTCTTCTGGTTCTAGAAATACAGGCCTTCCATTGTAGAACCCTGTGAAGTAAGGAAGACAGATAACAAATAAATACCTAATCTTGTCAGGTCATGGCAAGACTGTGAATAAGGATAACAGGAAAGAGAAAAACAGAACATGATGGTGGTATCTTAGAAAACGTGGTCAGCAAAGTTATGTCTGAGGAGGTAAAATCTGTGCAAAGATCTCAATGATGTGAGAAAGTGAACCATGAAAAAACTTGTTGCACATGCACGTTCAGATAGAGAATAGCTAACACAAAACTCCTGCAACTGAAGCACACTTGGACCATTCAGAGCAGAGCAGAGGCCTGTGTGGCTGAATCACAGTGAGCAGGAGAGGAATTTTCCTAACAGAAATTAGGTGGGACAGGTGGTTAGGAGCTAGAGCATGGTGTTGGGTGTCATTTCTATGTTTTCAATGTGACTTTAGTAAGTGGATTATTATTTTAATGCTTATCTTTCTTGTATGTAACTAACATATAGTTTTATTTCTCCAGCGTTTCTTAATCATTAGTTTAAAAGTCTGGACATAAACAAATTTAATCTAAGCCATAGCCCTAGGAATAGCATGGGTGTTGGGGTCAAATTGGCTTAACTTTTGGGCCCATCTGTAAAATGAAGATAAGTTGCTCTGCCCCATCTGGTTGCTGTGAGTATTAAATGACATAATATATAACATGAAAACATTCAGCACAATGCCTAACGCTCAGATGACACTTAAATTTTAGTTCTGTGTTAACAGAGCACAAGATAGTGGAGGTGGGGATGAGGGTCCCTGGGGAGACCAGCATTAGCTCACATCAACCACTGTCTCACATGCTAAGTCAATGATGAGATTCTATCCTGATGGTGAGGCCCCTTTGAAGGGCTTTGAGAAGAAGAGTGAGAACGAGATTATTCAGTGAAAGACGGATTTGCGAAGGTGGTGGCAGTAGTGGTAGAGATTAGGGGAGCGCCAGGAGACAGCAGTACCAGCAAGAAGGCCACTGCAGCATTCGTTTTCTTTTTTGAAACAGAGTCTTACACTGTCACCAGAGCTGGAGTGCGATGGCATGATCTTGGCTCACTGCAACCTCCACCTCCCAGATTCAAGTGATTCTCCTGCCTCAGCCTCCCGAGTAGCTGGGATTACAGGCACCTGCCACCATGCCCAACTATTTTTTTTTTATATTTAGTAGAGATGGGGTTCCACTATGTTGGCCAGGCTGGTCTTGAACTCCTGACCTTGTGATCTGCCCTCCTTGGCTTCCCAAAGTGTTGGGATTACAGGCATGAGCCACTGCGCCCGGCCACCACTGCAGTGTTCTTGGTGAGAAATGAGGAGAGCCTGCGTGGTGTGCAAATATTTTCTCCCTTTCTGTAGTTTGTCTCTTCACTTTATTGATTGTTCCTTGTCTGTGTAGAAGCTTTTAGTTTTATGTTATATCATTTGTCTATTTTTGCATTTGCTGTCTGTGATTTTGGTTTATATCCCAAAATCATTACTCAGACGAAGGTCATGCATGAAGCTGTTCCCTTATGTTTTCTTCTAGTAGTTTTACAGTTTGGGGTCTTACATTTAAATCTTTAATCCATGTTCAGTCGATTCTTCTATAAGATGTGAGATAAAGGTCTAATTTCATTTTTCTGCATGTGGACATTCAGTTGTCCTAACACCATTTATTGAAGAGAATGCTCTTTCCCCATTGTGTGTTTTTGGCACCTTTGTCAAAAATCAATTAACCGTAAATGTGCAGATTTATTTTTGGGCTCTCTATTCTGTTGCATTGGCCTATATGTTTATTTTTATGCGAGTAGCATGCTAATAAGGAGCTAATATTCAAAATATATAAGGAACCTAAACAACTCAATAGTAAGAAAATGAATAACCTGATTTTAAAATGGACAAAGGATCTGAATAGACATTTCTCAAAAGAAGGCATACAAATGGCCAACAGGTATAAGAAAAAATGCTCAAAATCTCTAAGCATTGGAGAACTACAAATTAAAACCACAATGAGATATTCCTTTACACCTGTTAGTACGGCTATTATGAAAAAGGTAAAAGATCACAAGCGTTGGTGAGGACACGGAGAAAAGGGAATTTCTGTATAGTGTTGGTGGAAATGTAAATTAGTATAGCCATTATGAAAAACAATATGGAGGTTTCTCAAAAAGTTAAAATTAGAACTGTCAGAGATCCAGCAATCCCACTACTGTGTACATATCCAAAGGATATGAAACCAGTATGTTGAAGAGGTGTCTGCATGTCTGTGTTTATGCAGCACTATTCACAATAGCCAAGATATGGAATCAAACTAAGTGTCCATCATCAGATAAATGAATGAAGAAACTGTGGTCTATGTATACAATGGAATATTCTCCAGCTTTAAAAAAGAAGGAAATTCTGTCATTTGCAACAATAAGGATGAACATCAAGGGTATTACGCTAAGTGAAATAAGCCAGGCAGAGAGTCAAACACTGCATGATATCACTCATATGAGGAATCTAAAAAAGTGCAATTCATAAAAGTAGAGAGTAGGACGGTGGCTACAGGAGCTGGGGGTGGGGAGTTGAGGAGATGCAGAAACAACAACAACAGTGATGAGAGCCTTTGCTCCCGGGGAGTAGGGGTGGGGTGGGAAATGAATTAAGAGATGCTTGTAGTTCCCAAAGCTGTTCATGTGTTGGTGCCATCAAGAGAGCTTGGCCTCTGCCTACGTGGCCTCTCTCTCTTTCTGCACCTGCCTGTCTCCTCCTCACCCTCACTTGAGCATCTTCTGCTCAGGAAAGCCCTTATTCGCCCTCAAGCTGGCTTTAGGTGGCTTTCCTATTGTTCCTTCCTTTGCTCCTTGGCTCTCCTAGAAAGATGCTTTCCCGTGTCTCCCCCTCACCTCCCTTCTTGGCATGACAGCAAGGACTGCAGTCCCTTCTCTTTTTTGAGGAGTGCTCAGTTAATATTAGTTGCTCACATTCACCATGGTGTTATGATTTCCAAACAGAAGTTGGTTAAGCCCTGGGAATGCTTCTGTGTTCACTAAGAACCATTCATCCCTTGTAATTACAAGGTCCCAGGTTTTAAGACCAATATGCATTCTTTTAATGTCAGAACAGCATGTGCCCCATAACAAGAATATGTCCCACTGCCCAGACTTATTGTTTCGGGATTATGGTTTCTAAGAGGAAGCTGGCTTTCATGCCCAGTAACTAGGTTGCTGTTGCTTGGCCTCTATCCTTGAAAACTTGTAATTTGTTGATTTTGATATTCATGTTGTGTCCCATCACAAGATGTGCAGTTAGCAGAGGCAGGCCTGAGATTACGAATAGCCTGGGGAATGATTCTAATAATTAAACCAGCTTATTGGGTAGCATAGCAGGCACATTCACCCTGGGAGTCTACTGTGTTTAAAATATACTTTAACAAATTACATCCCCCACAGGCTAGGATGCCCCAAACAGGAGCATCTTTCAGGTTGCTTCAAGAAGACAATTACCTACAACAAAACCAGTGAGTGGCGGGGAAGACCATATTTCAAACCGAAACAAAGAAAAATGGGAAGACAAGCAAACAGGGGCATTGTCAGCAGAACTGTTCCTTTCATTAGAGGTATATGGCTCTTTACTCAAGATCTGGCATTCTGGGAGCAAAATAGCTGGAGGAATAGCAGAAAGAGGATTTGCACATGAGGAATATTGCAGACCCAGCATACATAAGCTCTAGAATCAGAAAGCTCAATATTAATACCATTATTACTAATACTTACGTTAGCAACAACAATAATAACAAACACTTATGTAGAACTTACTGTTTGCCAGACACTGTTATAAGCTTATATGTATTAATTCATTTTATTCTCATAGGAACCCTACACAACAGGTGCAATTATGATGATCCTCATTTTACAGAGGAGAAAATCCAGGCATATAGCGGTTAACTTGCCTAAGGTGACGTAAGTAGTGAGCGGTGGTGGTGGTCTCCGAAGTTAATTTTCTTAGCTACTTTGCTTATCAGCTACTCACCTTGCTGGATTCATTTAAGGTCCTTGATTTAAGTTATCTCGCCTGTCAAATGAGGCTAATAGTACCAACATGGCAAGGTTATTTTGAGTGGTCAAATAGTACACACTCAATAAATAGTGAATGAGGATTAGAAAGTGATGTAGTGAAAAGAAGCCTGGAAGGACATAGCTTTTTAATAGTTTTGGGTTGTGAGCAACAGAAACGGACTCACTCAGGCAAGAAATGAATTTATGAAAGGGATATAGGGTATCTTAAGTTGAGACCTCAGGAGACAGTTTCTCAGATGGAGATTTTTCTGCAGGATATCCACTGGAGAATGTTCTTGACAACAAAACTCTTGAGGGAGTGAACAAAGCAGAACTGGGCAGAAGGAGAAGTTAAACTGTGATCAGGTACAACAAAAGCCTCACCTGATTGGCCAGGAATGGTCCTTCAGCATTGTCCCAAGGGAGGCCACCCCCAGGGTAAGGCAGCACGCTTGGGAGAAGGGCAATTCTTGGGGTGAGATGTGTCTGTGGCTGTCAGTAGTCAACCCTTCCAGCAGCTGCAGGAATAATTGCCTCCATCTGAGTGGCGCCCACAGCATCCTCTGCAGCAGCTAATGCACAGAGCTGAAACTCAGCCAAATGGTCAGACCTCACAAGGGAAGTGGCTGGGCCGAAGTGAGGAGCGAAAGCAGAAGGGACAGATGGAGCATCTGTCTGAAGTCACACTGCCACTCTGCTGGGTCAGTGTTCAAATCCCAGGCAGAGAGCATCTGGATGGGTCTAACCTGGGTTGCATGTCCACCTGTTGATCAGGATGGGTGGAGCTCTTTCATCAAACGTTCTTCCAAAACTAGATTTAAAGTAAATTCTAAGTGTAGTTCTCCAAAGAACAGGAAATGGATGCTAGGTGGCCAAAACAGTAGATATCCATACACCTCAAAATCAGGAGACTTGGGGAGAATTCCTGGATATACTCTGGGATTGAGAGTTTGCCAAAAACCTTCAGTTATTTCTGTCTTTGTGTGCTGCCCTTTTGCCCTTGTCTTTATAGCTCCTCTCTTCAAGAGATGGAGACTATTTCTCTATCCCTTGAATCTGTGCTGGACTTGTCCTTTGCTTTGAACAGTAGAATACTGTGGAAGTGATGTTGCACCACTTTCAAAGCTAGGCCTAAGAGGTCTTAAGTACACCCACCCTCTCATGGGATCCTGCCAAGGTACCATGTGAATAGGCTTGGGCTAATCTGCTGGAAGATGAAAGACCTCGTGGAGCAGAGGTGAGCCATCTTAACTGAGACCACCACAGGCTAGCCCCTAGCTGACTCTGCAGCTGACTGCACATGCATGAGTGAGTGAGTTCAGTCAAGACCAGGTGAGTACAACCCAAAATCCTGATCCACAGAACAACGAGCTAAGTATATGTTTGTTGCTCTAGCCACTAAGTTTTGGGGCAGCTTGTTACACAGCAAAAGCTAACTGATACATACTACTAATATACTGTGTGACTTTGAATAAGGAGCATATCTTCTCTGGTTTTCCTATCTGAGGAATGAAGGAATTGCACAAGTGAGGATCCTTCCTGATCAGATAGTTCACGAATCTGGGACAGGCCAGAAGGCCAGTCAGACTTCCAGAAAGCAGAGCTTAAAGCTGTTATATACCCAGACAGCCACCTACTTAGTGTATAGGGGTCACTGAGCCATCTCCAGGATCTCCAGTAAGGTGTGAAACACCAGCAGGTGAGGACAGAAAAGCAGCAATGATGTTGATGCAGATCTTTCTGAGGCTCAGTGAGTCATAGGGTAAACACCACAACTGTAGTTCACAGAAGGGGGGGAAACACAACTCCTTTCTTTCCCAGGGTTGTGGTGACCTCCTCCACCTCTCCATTCTGGCAGCTCTGTGGGCAGGATTTATGGATGCTTCCCCCACCCACGGCTTTCTTGAGGTATGATTTGACAAACAATTGTAAAATTGTAAGGTGTGCACTATGATTATTTGGCATATTTATAGAGTGAAATTACCACACTCAAATTAGTTAACACGCCCATCACCTCACATAGTTAACTTTTGTGTATGTGTGTGTAATGAGAACATTTAAGGTTTACCCTTCTAGCAAATTTCAAGTATACAATACAGTGTTAATTATAGTCACGAGGCTATACATGAGATCCTCAGAACTCATCCATTTTATCACTGAAAGTTTGTACCTTTGACTGTCTCTCCACTTTCCCCAGCCCCTAGAGGGAAAACCACCATTCTATTCTCCCCAACCACCATTCTATTCTGTTTCAATGAGTTCGGCTTCTTTTTTTTTTTTGCTTTTAAGTTCCAAGGTACATATGCAGGATGTACAGATTTGTTAGATAGGTGAAAGTGTGCCATGGTGGTTTATTGCATAGATCAACCCATCCATCACTTTGGTATTAAGCCCAGAATCCATTAGCTAGCTATTCTTCCTGATGTTCTCCCTCCCCCGACCCCTTCACATGACAGGCACCATATATGTTGTTCCACGTCACATGTCCATGTGTTCTCATCATTCAGCTCCTAGTTATAAGTGAGAACATGAGATGTTTGATTTTCTGTTCCTGTGTTAGTTTACTGAGGATAAACAACTTCTAGTTTCATCCATGTCCCTGCAAAGAACATGTTCTCATTCCTTTTTATGGCTGCATAGTATTCCATGGCATATATGTAGCACATTTTCTTTGTCCAGTCTATCATTGAAGGGCATGTGGGTTGATTCCATGTCTTCGCCATTGTGAATAGTGCTGCAATGAACATACATGCACATGTGTCTTTATAATAGAATGATTTATATTCCTTTGGATATATACTCAGTAATGGGATTGCTGAGTCAAATGATATTTCTGTCTTTAGATCTTTGAGGAATCGCACTGTCTTCTTAAGTGAGATCATCCAGTATTTGTCTTTCTCTGTCTGACTTCTTCACTTAGCATAATACCCTCAAGTTTCATCCATATTGTCCCAAATGGCAGGATTTTCTCCTTTTCTTATGGCTAAATTATATAATATGCAATAAACACTATTATATATATTATGTGTGTGTGCATACATAGATAGTTACATAGATAGATATTCATTCATCCATTGACAGATACTTAGATTGTTTTGGCTATTATGGATAATGATGCAATTAACATGAGAGTGCAGATATTTCTTTGAGATACTGATTTTGTTTCCTATGGAAACAAACCCAGAAGTGGGATTGCTGAATCATATGATTGTTCTATATTTATTTTTTTGAGGAAACTCTCTACTGTTTTATAATGGCTCTACCAATTTACATTCCCACCAGCAGTATACAAGGGTTTCTTTTTCTCCATTTTCTCATCAACACTTATGGCTTACCTTTTTTTTTTGAGGCTGAGTCTTGCTCTATCGCCCAGGCTAGAGTGCAGTGGCATGATCTTGGCTCACTGTAACCTCTACCTCCTGGGTTCAAGCAATTCTCCTGCCTCAGTCTCCCAAGTAGCTGGGATTACAGGTGCCCACCATCATGCCCGGCTAATTTTTGTATTTTTAGTAGAGACAGGGTTTCACCATCTTGATCAGGCTGGTCTCGAACTCCTGACCTCGTGATCCAGCCACCTTGGTGTCCCAAAGGGCTGGGATTATAGTCATAAACCACCTTGGCCAGCCTATCTTTTTTATAAGAGTCATCCTAACATTTGGGAAGTGGTATTTCATTGTGGTTTTGATTTGCATTTCCCTGATGACTAGTGATGATGAGAACCTTTTTGTTGTATACCTGTTGGCCATTTGTATGTCTTTTTAAAAGTAAAAATAAAAGTTTAATTATCCCCTCCTGGCACATAGATTCAAGTTGCCCTTAACATACACTCCCTGTAGTCTCCATTGGAAAGATGTCTACCAGGTTTCTTGCCATTTTAAAATTGGATTATTTGTTTGCTATTGAGTTGTATGAATTCCTTATAAATTTTAGATATTAACTCCTTATCAGATATATAGTTTGCAAGTATTTTCTCCCATTCCATAGATCTTTTCTTTTTGTTGATCATTTCCTTAGATGAACAGAAGCATTTAGTTTGCTGTAGTCCTTCTTGTCTATTTTTTCTTTTGTTGTTTGTGTGCTTTTGGTGTCATATCCAAAAAATCATTTCCAAAACCAATGTCAAGAAGTTTTCCCTATGTTTACTTTTAGGTGTTTTATAGTTTTGGGTCTTACATTTAAGTCTTTAATCCATTTTGAGTTAATTTTTGTGAGTGGTGCATGATAGGGATCCAATTTCATTCTTTCGCCTGTGAATATCCAGTTTTTCCAACAATGTTTATAGAAGAGACTATCCATTCTCCATTGTGTATTCTTGGCACCTTTGTCAAATATTAGTTGACCATCTATGCATGGGTTTATTTCTGGGCTCTTGATTCCGTTCCATTGGTCTGTGTGTCTGTTTTATGTGATGTATGCATTTTTTCAGCCCAGTTTTGTCATTCAAATTGGTACCTCCTTTCCTGTCTACACATCTGCTTTTCCTTAACTGAAGCCAAAGATGCAGGGCTGGGGAGGCAGTTAATCTCAGATTCTTCCCCACATATAAATCCAAACCAACTGTCTACTTCTCAAATGAAGACTGTGGTCCAGAATGAGCTGGTATGTATGTATGCGTGTGGGGGTTTAGTTAGCTAATTAGTTAGTTGGCTTTTCCAGTTTTTAGTAATGATTCTTTTAGTTCTTGCAACATTTATCGAAAGCATGTTATATAGAATGCATTATATCAGCTGTTTTCATGTATATTATGATTATCATCATTTTCCAAATGAGAAAAAAGAGGTTCAGAGAAGCTGGTATATAACATTTTTAAGGCCACACAGCTAGTAAGTAGCAGGGCTGAAACAAGCACAAGGCTTTTGAAGCTTAATTTAAGTGTTCTTTGTCCTATTATGGGCAAGCAACCAAGCCAGGAGCCTCTGCCTGAGCTGTGTGACCACTCAGAAAACAAAAACCAACAAAAAAACCATGGTTTTTGAGTCCAAGTAGAGGCACTAGATACCTACATTAAAATAGAGCTTATCTTTACAACAATTTGAGGGATACTAGCATTGTTACAGAATAATGTAACCACATCATGTGTTTAATAACGTATGTAGTTGATTTCATGTGGATAAAAATGTTTATTTTATTATATCCCCAAAAGCCATATATATATATATATATTATTTGGATGACATAATCTACATTGAGACATGGATGTTTTAAAGCCTGCTCATGAATTCAGGGCTAATATTTAGCTGGCATGTACTAGAATCACTACCCCAGTTGTCAAATAATGAAATAATTCTGTAGTTGGCAGACTGCTCTTGCCCTGAATCCTCAGAATACCGTGGCTCAGCTCTCTTGTGCTCTATTCGGAGACTCCTCACTCTACTTCCCCATGATCCAGCAACTAAAGGGTTCACAACTGGCCCAGTAAGGCCTCTGGTACTTAGCCCTAGCACTACTGTGGGCTACCCACTGTTGGGTCTTACCCTCTACCTTAGTCCATTCATGCTGTTGTAACAAAATACTACAGACTAGGTAGTTTATAAATAATAGGAATTTATTTATTTATTTATTTTAAAAAGGAATTTTTCAAATTTGTTCAACAACTTGAATCCAAACACTTTTAGTAGTCAGGGCTTCTGGTAAGATTGTAATTATTTTTGACTTTTTTTTTTTTTAATTGCACTTTAGGTTCTGGGGTATGTGTGCAGAACATGCAGGACTGTTGCATAGGTACCTACATGGCAATGTGGTTTGCTGCCTCCATCCCCATCACCTATATCTGGCATTTCTCCCCATGTTATCCCTCCCCAACTCCCCTCCTCTGCTGTCCCTCCCTTAGTCTCCCACAACAGACCCCAGTGTGTGATGCTTCCCTCCCTGTGTCCATGTGTTCTCATTGTTCAACACCCGCCTATGAGTGAGAACATGCGGTGTTTGATTTTCTGTTCCTGTGTCAGTTTGCTGAGAATGATGGTTTCCAGATTCATCGGTGTCCCTACAAAGGACACAAACTCATCGTTTTTTATGGCTGCATAGTATTCCATGTATATGTGCCACATTTTCTTTGTCCAGTCTATCATTGATGGGCATTTGGGTTGGTTCCAGGACTTTGCTATTGTAAACAATACTGCAGTGAACATACGTGTGCATGTATCTTTATAACAGAACAATCTATAATCCTTCAGATATATACCCAGTAATGGGATTGCTGGTTCAAGTGGAATTTCTATTCCTAGGTCCTTGAGGAATCACCACACTGTCTTCCACAATGGTTGAACTAATTTACATCCCACCAACAGTGTAAAAGTGTTCCTAGTTCTCCACATCCTCTCCAGCATCTGTTGTTTCCAGAAGTTTTAATGATCGCCATTCTAACTGGCATGAGACGGTATCTCATTGTGGTTTTGATTTGCATTTCTCTAATGACCAGTGATGATGAGCATTTTTTCATGTTTGTTGGCCTCTTATATGTCTTCTTTTGGAAAGTGTCTGTTCATGTCCTTCACCCACTTTTGAATGGGTTTGTTTGTTTGTTTCTTGTAAATCTGTTTAATTCTTTGTAGATTCTGGATATTAGCCCTTTGTCAAATGGGTAGATTGCAAAAAATTTTCCCATTCTGTTGGTTGCCGGTTCACTCTAGTGATTGTTTCTTTTGCTGTACAGAAGCTCTGGAGTTTAATTAGATCCCTTTTGTCTATTTTGGCTTTTGTTGCCAATGCTTTTGGTGTTTTAGTCATGAAGTCCTTGCCTATGCCTATGTCCTGAATGGTTTTGCCTAAGTTTTCTTCTAGGGTTTTTATGGTGTTAGGTCTTATATTTAAGTCTTTAATCCATCTGGAGTTAATTTTAGTGTAAGATGTCAGAAGGAGGTCCAGTTTCTGCTTTCTGCACATGGCTAGCCACTTTTCCCAACACCATTTATTAAACAGGGAATCATTTCTCCATTGCTTGTTTTTGTCAGGTTTGTCAAAGTTCAGATGGTGGTAGATCTGTAGCATTGCCTCCGCAGCCTCTGTTCTATTCCATTGATCTATATCTCTGTTTTGGTACCAGCACCATGCTGTTTTGATTACTGTAGCCTTGTAGTATAGTTTGAAGTCCAGTAGTGTCATGCCTCCCGCTTTGTTCTTTTTGCTTAGAATTGACTTGGTTATGTGGACTCTCTTTTGGTTCCATATGAAGTTTAAGGTGGTTTTTTCCAGTTCTGTGAAGAGGGTCATAGGTAGCTTGATGGGGATAGCACTGAATCTATAAATTACTTTGGGCAGTATGGCCATTTTCACAATATTGATTCTTCCTAACCATGAGCATGGAATGTTTCTCCATCTGTTTGTGTCCTCTCTTATTTCCTTGAGCAGTGGTTTGTAGTTCTCCTTGAAGAGATCCTTTACAGCCTTTGTTAGTTGTATTCCTAGGTATTTTACTCTCTTTGTAGCAATGGTGAATGGCAGTTTGTTCTTGATTTGGCTCTCTTTAAGTCTGTTATTGGTGTATAAGAATGCTTGTAATCACTGCACATTGATTTTGTATCCTGAGACTTTGCTGAAGTTGCTCATCAGTTTCAGAAGATTTCGGGCTGAGACGATGGGGTCTTCTAAATATACAATCATGTCATCTGCAAATAGAGACAATTTGACTTCCTCCTTTCCTAATTCAATACCCTTTATTTCTTTTTCTTGTCTGATTTCTCTGGCTAGAACTTCCAATACTGTATTGAATAGGAGTGGTGAGAGAAGGCACCCTTATCTAGTGCCAGATTTCAAAGGGAATGCTTCCAGTTTTTGCCCATTCAGTATGATATTGGTTGTGGGTTAGTCATAAATAGCTTTTATTATTTTGAGATACATTCCATCGATATCTAGTTTATTGAAAGTTTTTAGCATAAAGAGCTGTTGAATTTTGTCGAAGGCCTTCTCTGCATCT
>PVKP010052354.1:0-12490 GCA_004027715.1 Plecturocebus donacophilus | reverse complement strand
TAATGTTAAAGTCTCCCACTATTATTGTGTGGGAGTCTAAGTCTCTTTGTAAGTCATTAAGAACTTGCCCTATGTATCTGGGTGCTCCTGTAATGGGTGCGTATATATTTAGGATCGTTAACTCTTCTTGTTGCATTGATCCTTTCACCACCATGTAATGTCCCTCTTTGTTTCTTGTGTTCTTTGTTGTTTTAAAGTCTGTTTTATCGGAGATGAAAATCACAGCTTCTGGTAATGCTAGCTAGTTGTTTTGTCCATTAGTTGATGTAGATTCTTCATTATGGTGATGCTCTTTACCTTTTGGTATGTTTTTGGAATGGCTGATACTGGTTGTTCCTGTCTATATGTAGTGCTTCTTTCAGAAGCTCTTGTAAAGCAGGCCTGGTGGTGATGAAATCTCTGAGTACTTGCTTGTTCGCAAAAAAATTTATTTTTCCTTCACTTATGAAGCTTAGTTTGGCTGGATATGAAATTCTAGGCTGAAAGTTTTTTTCTTTAAGGATGTTGAATGTTGGCCCTCACTGTCTTCTGGCCTGCAGGGTCTCCACTGAGAGATCTGCTGTGAGTCTGATGGGCTTCCCTTTGTGGGTAAGCTGACCCTTCTCTCTGGCTGCCCTTAGCATTTTCTCCTTCGTTTCAACCCTGGTGAATCTGACGATTATGTGCCTTGGGGTTGCTCTTCTTGAGGAATATCTTTGTGGTGTTCTCTGTATTTCCTGGACTTGAATCTTGGCCTGCCTTGCTAGGTTCAGGAAGTTTTCCTGGATAATATCCTGAAGAGTATTTTCCAGCTTGGATTCATTCTCTTCGTCACATTCAGGTACATCTATCAAATGTAGATTAGGTCTTTTCACATAGTCCCATATTTCTTGGAGACTTTGTTCATTCCTTTTTACGCTTTTTTCTGTAATCTTGCCTTCTTGTTTTATTTCATTGAGTTGATCTTCGACCTCTGTTATCCTTTCTTCTGCTTGGTCAATTCGGCTGTTGAAACTTGCGCATGCTTCGTGAAGTTCTCGTGTTGTGTTTTTCAGCTCCATCAATTCACTTATATTCCTAAGTTGTCCATTCTCATTAGCATTTCATTAAATCTTCTTTCAAGGTTCTTAGTTTCTTTGCATTGGGTTAGAACATGTTCTTTTAGCTCACAGAAGTTTCTTATTATCCACCTTCTGAAGCCTGATTCTGACAGATCATCACACTCATTATCCGTCAGGTCTTGTTCCCTTGCTAATGAGGAGGTGTGATCCCCTGTAGGAGGAGAGGCATTCTGATTTCAGGTGTTCTCAGCCTTTTTGCACTGGTTTCTTCCCATTTTTGTGGATTTATCCACCTGACGTCTTTGTAATTGCCGACTTTCAGATTGGGTCTCTGAGTGGACGTCTGGCTTGTTGGTGATGAAGTTTTTTCTGTTTCTTAGTTCTCCTTCAGTGGACACCCCTTCCCCACAAAGCTAGGTCTTCCTGGGTTTGGTTATGCTTGCTGTGAAACTCTCAGTCCTCAGTGCTTTCAACTGCTGTTCTCCTTGTGGGAATGGGACCAGCCGAGCCCGACTATATGGGCACCCAGTCCCGTACATTCTGCATGGAGAAGCGCTGTGCCGGGGCACCGGCAAAACAGCCGCACCGGCCAAAAGAGTCGCACTGGCGACCGGTGGGGCTCTTCTGCCGGCAATCTCCCAGTCTGAGGGCAACAAAAATTCGTCTGAAAGTGTGGCATCCACTCGCTCTCTGCGCTTTCCCTGGGAGCTACAATCCTAAGCTGTTGCTAATCGGCCATCTTGGATCTCTCTCTGACATATTAAATATTAACAAAAGAAGTAAAGAGTACAGCCTGGGCCGGGCTCGGTGGCTCACTCCTGCAATCCTAGCCCTTTGGGAGGCCAAGGTGGCTGGATCACATGAGGCCAGGAGTTTGCAACCAGCCTGGCCAATATGGCAAAACCCCATCTCTACTAAATACACAAAAATTAGCCAGGCGTGGCGGTGCTCGCCTGTAATCTCAGCTACTTGGGAGACTGAGGCATGAGGATCACTGGAACCCAGATGGCAGAGGTTGCAGGGAGCTGAGATCATGCCACTGCACTCCTGCCTGGGTGACAGAGTGAGACCCTGTGTCTGAAAAAAAAAAAAAGAAAGAAAAGAAAGAAATAAAGAATTACATGAGAAATATGTAACAGTGGCCTGGCATGGTGGCTCACGCCTGTAATCCTAGCACTTTGGGAGGCTGAGGTGGGTGTAACACAAGGTTAAGAGATTGAGACCATCCTGGCCAACATGGTGAAACCCTGTTTCTACTAAACATACAAAAATTAGCTGGGCATGGTGGCGTGTGCCTGTAGTCCCAGCTACTTGGGAGGCTGAGGCAGGAGAATAGCTTGAACCCGGGAGGTGGAGGTCACAGTCACCAGAGATTGTGCCACTGCACTCCAGTGTGGCAAAAGAGCAAGATTCTGTCTCAATAAAGATAAAAATAAATCAAAAGAAAAAGAAAAAAAAAAGAAATATGTTTAAGTGTATTTGGTGAATGGATAAAAGAAAAGAAAAGAAATATGTAATAGTTTAACTCAGGTAAATAAGAGAAAGAAGATAATTAAATGTTCATATGACAGAGTGTAACAATGGAGAAAATGGTAGGAAGGCTTCATGGAGGATGAGGGACTGAGCTGGGTCCTGAAGACTTAATGAAACTTGGGTGGAGTTTGTCTTGATCCATTTTCTATTGCTGTAACAGAATGCCACAAAATGGGTAATCTGTGATGAGCAGACATTTATTTAGCTCATGGTTCTGGGGGCTGGGAAGTTAAAGAGTGTGGTGCGGGCATCTGGTGAGGGCCTTGTGCTGCTTTATCCCATGGGCAAAGGGCAGAAAGTGGAAGTGAACATGTGAGATAGAGAGAGGCTGGATTTGCTTTATAATCAGGGGCTGGATTTGCTTTATAACAACTCACTCTCACAATAACTAACCTGCTTCTGTGATAACATTAATCCATTCACAATGGCTCTGCCCTCATGATCTAATCACACTCTTATTACGGCCCACCTCCCAGTGCTATGGTATTGGGGATTAAGTTTCCAACACATGAACTTTTGAAGGACATGCTTAAAATACTCAAGTCATAGCAGGGTTGAAGGAAGACATGTTCAGCATAAGGACTATAGGAGGAAATGAATAACGTGAGTTTGCGAAGTGCAGAGGACATAGCTCCCCATCCTTCAAATCATGTTGATGATTGGTTCCACTGACTCTATGAAGGATGGCTTCAGCTGGGAGCTGCCAAGTCCCTTGGGTGTGCGCTTGAGGCTGTCCACCTGCCTTCTGAGAGGTGCTGACTTGGAGAACAGCGAAAACCCGACAGCCAGGGCCTCAAAAGTCAGACATATCACTTGAGAGTTGGTTCGGAAGGAAAACAGTAGTAAAAACTGGTACCAGGAACTCCATGACATATATAATATATTTTGGAGATATAATATATTTTACTATATTGCAGTACTCATATAGTAAAAATGATTCCTGAATGTCCTCAGCCTTATTCCAGCGGCTTTTTGTTGCCTGTAAAGTGCCCTGGCATTGCCTGAGGATAGATAAGAAAGCACATATCTCTCCCCAGTAAGACGCTGTTTTCTTTTGGGGACTACAAGTTAAGCTGACCGGAAATGCAAGGTGGAATTGAATTTCTTCCTTCTTGTGACACATGGCTGTGTTATTTAAGCAGTTATGAGGAGATGGGCGGTGTGTGCGTAAGACGATGGCGGCTGCACGGAAGAGCTGGAGTACAATGCTGGGACCTTGATGTTGTTTTAACATGAGCCTCATGTTGCATGGAAAACAAACCAAGCAGTTTTGCTATGTAATAATTTCTAATTGATAAATGTCGAAACATGTCAAAGCTTTCCCAACGTTTTCCAAAAATACTAACTCAGGTGTTTTGTTTCATCTTACAATTAAAAAAAAAAATCCCTCAAGATTCTTTAACTCTCTCTTCTCTCAACAAGTTTAGTATGACCATTTTTCTCTCCAATAGGAAAATAGTTTCTTTGATTAAAGCTCATATAAGCAGTTGGCTTGCAGGTAGGGGCCATGTTGTAAGAAACACTTACTTTTTTTTTTTTTGAGATGGAGTTTTGCTCTTGTTGCCCAGGCTGGCATGCAGTGGTGCGATCTTGGCTCACTGCAACCTCTGCCTCCCAGGTTTAAGTGATTCTCCTGCTTTAGCCTCCTGAGTAGCTGAGATTAGGTGCCTCCCACCATGACCAACTAATTTTTGTATTTTTAGTAGAGATGAGGTTTCACCATGTTGACCAGGCTGGTCTCTAACTCCTGACCTCAGGTGATCTTCCCACCTCTGCCCCCAAAGTGCTGGGATTACAGGCGTGAGCCACTGTGCCAGGCCAGAAATATTTATCTTTAAACAATAGAATCACATTCAGCCCAATGAAATGCATACTCTGTGAAGGAGAGAACCAAGACTAGCCATGGAAACAGCACAGATTCATGCTCTCATCTCAGGCACTGCTAGCTGATTCTTCTTTTTCTTTTCTTTTTAAAAAGATTGTGGTAAAAAACACATAACAAAATTTACCATCTTAATCATTTTGAAGTGCATACTTTATGCTGCTAACTGTATTCACACTGCTGTGCAACAGATCTCTAGAACTTTTTTTTATCTTGCAAACTGACCCGCTGTACCCATTGAGCAAGTAAGTCCCCATTTCCCTTTCCTCCTAGGCCCTGGCAGCCATCTTTCTACTTTCTGTCTCTATGAATGTGACTACTCCAGGTGCCTTACATAAGCAGAATCATAGAGTATTTGTCCTTCTTCTTTTTTTATGTTTTCCCTAAGACCTAAGAAGTCAAGTAAGTTGGCCAGGTGCTGTGGCGCACGCCTGTAATCCCAGTACTTTGGGAGGTCGAGGTGGGCAGATCACAAGGTCAAGAGATCGAGATCATCCTGGCCAACAAGGTGAAACCTCTACTAAAAATACAAAAATTATCTGGGCATGGTGGCACGCGCCTGTAGTACCAGCTACTTGGGAGACTGAGGCAGGAGAATCGCTTGATCCCAGCTTGCACCCAGGAGGCGGAGGTTGCAGTGAGCCTAGATCGTGCCACTGCACTCCGGCCTGGAGACAGAACGAGACTCTGTCTCAAAAAAAAAAAAAAAAAGAATTCAAGTAAGTCAAATGGGTACATAATGTGACTCCATTGTATTTGTTGAATGAATGAACAATACCTGTCTTCAAAAGGAGTTTATAGTCTAGTTATACAGACAGGCATGCAAACAAATAATTTCCATTATTTCTTACTTTTTATTTTTATTTTATTTATTTTTTTTGAGAGGGAGTTTTATTCTTGTTGCCCAGGCTGGAGTGTAATGGTGCTGTCTCAGCTCCCTGCAACTTCTGTCTCCCAGGTTCAAGCTATTCTACTGCCTCAGCCTTCCAAGTAGTTGGAGTTACAGGCGCCTGTCACCACACCTGGCTAATTTTACTGCATTTTTAGTAAAGACAGGGTTTTACCATGTTGGACAGGCTAGTCTTGAATTCCTGACCTCAGGTGATCCGCCTGCCTCAGTCTCCCAAAGTGCTGGGATTGCAGGTGTAAACCTAGCCATACTTTTTTTATTTTTAATTTTTTTGAGCTAGGGTCTCCCTCTGTGGCCCAGGCCAGAGTGCAGTGGCACAATCTTGGTTCACTGTAACCTCTGCATCCTGGGCTCAAGCAATCCTCCCATCTCAGCTTCCCGAGTAGCTGGGACCACAGTTGTGCGCCATCACAGCCAACAGTTTATCTTATTTTTTAACTTTTTTGTAGAGGCAGGGTCTTGCCATGTTGCCCAGGATGGTTTTGAACTCTTAAGCTCAAGCGATCTACCATCCAGCACTTTGGGAGGTCGAGGCGGATGGATCACTTGAGCCCAGGCATTTGAAATCACCTGGCCAACATGGCAAAACCCTGTGTCTACTAAGAATACAAAAATTTGCTGGGTGTGGTGGCACATGCCTGTAATCCCAGCTGCTCAGGAGTCTGGGGCATGAGCTTGGGTTTTTTTTTTTTTTTTTTTTTTGAGACAGAGTTCTGCTCTGTCACTTAGGTTGGAGTGCTGCAGTGTGATCTCAGCTCACTGCAACCTACACCTGCTGGGTTCAAGCAATTCTCCTGCCTCAGCCTTCCAAGTAGCTGGGACTACAGGCATGTACCACCATACCTGGCTAATCTTTTGTATTTTTATTAGAGATGGGGTTTCACTGTGTTAGCCAGGATGGTCTCGAGCTCCTGACCCCGTGAAGCGCCCGACTTGGCCTCCCAAAGTGCTGGGATTACAGGCGTGAGCCACCATGCCCAGCCAAGGCATGAGCCTGGGAAACAAAGGTTAGAGTGAACACGGATTGCACCATTGCACTCCAGCCCAGGCAGCAGAGTGAGACTCTGTCTCAAAAAATATATATATATAGGATTTAATGCCTGCTTGGAAAAGGTTTCAGTATCTTCAATATTGTTCACTCCTTCTTATTTTGCCACGTTTAAGAATTGATTTAAGGCTGAGAGTGGTGGCTCACGCCTGTAATCCCAGCACGTTGGGAGGCTGAGGCAGGCAGATCATGAGGTCGAGAACATCCTGGCCAACATGGTGAAATCTTGTCTCTACTAAAAATACAAAAAAAAAAAAAAAAATTAGCTGGGTGTGGTGGAGTGCACCTGTAATCCCAGCTACTTGGGAGATTGAGGCAGGAGAATCACTTCAACCCAGAAGGCGGAAGTTGCAGTGGGCGGAGACTACACTACTGCACTCTAGCCTGGCGACAGAGCGAGATTTGATTTAAAAAAAAAAAATGGATTTAAGAGTTTTAGTAAGATATGTAAAATGCAAGACAAGATAAATCAAATGTGAGTCAATAGAAAAAGAAAACAAAGTGAAGGGAACAAAGTGTAGCCAAGAACGAGGCTAAAATATGGATCATAATGATCTATGTCTGCTACAGATGGGCAATATTTAAGCTGTCTGACAAACAATACAAAGCAAGAAAATCGCTTATTATGCATAGGTCATTGCATCTGAGTTAATCAAGCATTGCTCAGCAGACAAATATACAGCCATTCTTGAAAACTAATGTAACAAATATCTTCAATTATGTATTACAATAAACAGCAATAAGATTCATATATATACATATATTTTTTGAGACAGAGTCTCTCTCTGTCACCCAGGCCGGAGTGCAGAGGCATGACCTCGGCTCACTGCAAGCTTCTCCTCCCAGGTTCAAGAGATTCTTGTGCCACAGTCTCTCAAGTAGATGGGATTACAGGCACATGCCACCACACCTGGCTAATTTTTGTATTTTTAGTAGAGATGGGTTTTCACTATGTTAGTCAGGCTAGTCTTGAACTCCTGACCTCAAGTGATCCGGTGACCTCAGCCTCCCAAAGCGCTAAGATTACAGGCATGAACCACTGCACCTGGCCGATGGAATGGTTTCTTAATAAAATTGTTTGCACTGCACTAAGGAGCAAATAAAACAATTCTGTGGGGGCCAATAAGACACAGAAACCGGCTATCTGCTGGGTTAATTGATAGGTAAAGGGCACAGACTGTTTCTCAAAGAGGAACAAACATTACAACCAATCCCATTGGCAAATAATGTCTGTAGTCATAGAGAATATAGATTCTGAATGTTCTAGAACAGTTTCAGTATAAAATTCATCTTTTTAAAAAAGGTCATTTGGCCAGGCTCAGTGGCTTACTCCTGTAATCCCAACATTTTGGGAGGCCGACTTAGGCGGATCACTTCAGGTCAGGAGTTTGACACCAGCCTGGCCAACATGGGGAAACCCCGTCTCTACTAAAAATACAAAAATTAGCCAGGTGTGGTGGCACGCACCTGTAACTCCAGCTACTTGGGAAGCCAACACAGGAGAATCTCTTGAACATGGAAGGTGGAGGCTGTAGTGAGCCGAGATTGTGCCACTGCACTTCAGCTTGGGTGATGGAGTGAGACTCTGTCTCAAAACAACAACAACAACAAAAAACAAAACAAAACTGTGATTTATGCCTGGGCACAGTGGCTCACACCTATAATACCAGCACTTTGGGAAGCCCAAGTGGGAAGATCGCTTGTGTCCAGGAATTTGAGACCAGCCTGGGCAACATAGCTAGACCCCATTTCTACAAAAAGTAAAAATAATTAGCTGGGCCTGATGGCATATGCCTGTGGTTCCAGCTACTTGGGAGGCTGAGGTGGGAGGATCACTTGAGCTGGGAGTTTGAGGCTGCAGTGAGTTGTGATCCTGCCACTGCACTTAGCGTGGGTGACCGGGAAACCCTATCTCTGAAAAAAAAAGTGATTTATTAACTATTTAACTTTACTAAAGATTTTCACATAGATAAATTTATAAGTTCTTGATAGACAATGGCTTTTCATTTTAGGAAAGCACAGTCACTTTGTTTGAATGGAGATGGGTACCTTTGGCTTGATTACGTAATCCAATGGGATTGGGACACTGCCCCCCTTCCCTTCTTCTTTCTGGCTTCCTGTAACAGATTTTTCTCCAGGGAAAGAATGTATCACCTTGCCTCTTCCAGGGAGGGATTCTTGGTCCTTGGCAGTTAACAGAGAATAAAAGAGGTTTCCTTATTTGAAGAAAATGAAAACAACTTGGATAGCTTTCCTGTTTTATATACAGTGAAAGCAAGCTAGAGCAAGTCCCAAAATTGGGGTCGCATTAACATCTCACCTTGCCAAGTCTAGAGAGCATGCTAGAAGTAACGCTTGTTATGAACTACAATCTATTCTTTGAAGCCAGCTAACAGAGCCCTTTTAAAACATGTCACTGCTTTGCTTAAAATAAAATAAAATGCAAACTCCTTATCATGGACCTTCAAGGCCTCCAAAATCTGGACTCTGCCTGCCTCTCAGACTCATCTTTTATACTGCAACCCTCATTCACTACCTTCCAGTCACGCTGACCTTGACTTTCCTTTTGTCCTCAAAATCTTAGCTCAAAGTCTTTTCATGTGCTGTTCTTTCTGCCTGAAACGCACTATCCTCATAACTTGCTGATCAAGTCAGTCGTAGTAGTTCAGGTGAGAGATGACGTTAGTCTTAACTAGGAAGGAGGCAGTGGAGATTGAAGATTGGAGAGGAGCAGATAGAATATTCATAAGTACCAAGAGATCAAACTGGCAGGACTTAGGGAGTGTTAGGAATAGACAGAAAGGGAGAAGCAACGTTAAGGGGAGTCTTGTGGGTTTGTGGGCTTGGGCAATTGGGTGAATGGTGTGCAAGAAAAAAAAAAAAGCAACACAGAAGAAACAGATTTTGAGAAGAAGATGAAGTCCATGATCAGTTATGAACATGTAAAGTTTGAAGTGCTCTTAAGAGATTAATACTAGGCATGGTGGCTCACACCTGTAATCCCAGCACTTTGGGAGGCCAATGTGGGTGGATCATGAGGCCAGGGGATTAAGACTATCCTAGCTAATACAGTGAAACCTCATCTCTACTAAAATACAAAAACTTAGCCAGGTGTTGTGGCATGCACCTGTAGTCCCAGCTACTCAGGAACCTGAGGCAGGAGAATCGCTTGAACCTGGGAGGTGGAGGTTGCAGTGAGCCAAGATTGCGCCACTGAACTCCAGTGTGGGTAACAAAGTGAGACTCTATGTCAGAAAAAAGAGAGAGAGAGAGAGAGAGAGAGAGAGAGAGAGAGAGAGAGAGAGAGAGAGATTAGCTTTAAATAGGAAAAGCAGAAATTATTCCATGAAATGAGAAAAGAAAAGGAAGGATAAATTCACACAACCAAAGCAGATTTGTTGGTTTAGTGGTAAGAAGTTGAGTTTACTTTTGATGGTTTCTAATTACTATTTTCTCAGTGAAATAATATGGGAAGCTGACAGTTGAGGGACAGTAGGAAGAGGTCAAAGTCAAGGTCTGAGGACTGTGGAAAAGGTTCCTGTTATGGGTTGAATTCTGACCCCCAAAAATATGTTGAAGTCCTAACCTCTGGCACATGGGAATATGACCTTATTTGGATAGGGGTCTTTGCAGATGTAATCAAGTTAAGATGAAGTTATTAGGGTAGACTCCATCCAGTGTGACTGGAGTCCTAATTAGAAGAGATGGCCAGACACGGTGGCTCACACCTGTAATCCCAGTACTTTGCGATGCTGAGGCAGGCAGATCACAAGGTCAGGAGGTCGAGACCATCCTGGCTAACAGGGTGAAACCCCATGTCTACTAAAAATACAAAAAGTTAGCCAGGCATGGTGGTACACGCCTGTAGTCCCAGCTACTTGAGAGGCCAAGGCAGGAGAATCGCCTGAACCCAGAAAATTGCTTGAACCTGGGAGGTGGAGGTTGCAGTAAGCTGAGATTGTGCCGCTGCACTCCAGCCTGGGTGACAGAGCAGGACTCTGTCTCAAAAAAGTAAATAAATAAATAAAAGAATACAGAGGCAGGCATGGAATAAATAGACAATTGCAATGTTGAGGTCTTTCTAGGCGGGCAAGATAGGAAGACAATTGAGCAAGGGAGTTAATACTGGCAAGAGAGAAATTAAAATGATAGATCAGCTGGGAGCTAAATGGGAGAAGTAAGGAGGGGAGAGGGTCAACAGACTATAAAGAGAAGAGATAAAAAGTGTAGTGGTCTCAATAGGGTAGAATGACAGGTGTACTAGGAGTAATGAATGAAAACCAAAACAATAGAATGGTGAGAGCACAGAATGGCATAAATTAAAAATTTCAGAATTCAATCAATTCTGGTGATGAGGTCTAAAATTGGCCATGGGAGTGGGTGGGGTGGGACACTTCATAGAAATGGAATAATCCAATACATGTCATCTTGTGACTGACTTCTTTCATTTAATGTTTTTGAGGATCATCCATGTCATAGTACTTCATTTCTTTTTATTGATGCATAATAATCCATTGTCTGGATATACCGCTGTTTATGCCTATTCACTGGCTGATGGATATTTAGGTTGCTTCTACTTTTGGCTATTATGAATAATGCTGTGCTGAACATTTGCATACAAGTTTTTGTGTGGACACACATTTTCATTTCTCTTGGATATATACCTAGGAATGGAATGGCTGAATCATATGTAACTGTATGTTTAACATTCATAGAACAGCCAGACTGTTTTCCAAACCAGCTGCACCATTTTACACCCTCACTAGCAATATATGAGGGGTCCAGCTTTTCCACATCCTTGGCAGGACTTGATTATAGTCTTCTAGTGGATGTGACATGGGATCTCATTGTATGGGTGTATGTATGTGTTTTGCATTTCCCTAACAACTAATGATGTTGAGCGTCTTTTCATTTGTCTATTGGCCATTCGTATATTTTCTTTGGAGAAATGTCTATTTGAATCCTTTGTTCATTTTTAGTTTTTATTTTAATTTTATTTGTTACTTTTTTTTTTTTTGAGAAAGAGTTTTGCTCTTGTCGCCCAGGCTGGAGTGCAATGGCACGATCTCGGCTCACCACAACCTCCACCACCTGCGTTCGAGTGATTCTCCTGCCTCAGCCTCTCGAGTGGCTGGGACTACAAGCGCTCACCACCATGTCCAGCTAATTTTTGTATTTTTAGTAGAGATGTGGTTTCGCCATGTTGGTCAGGCTGGTCCTGAACTCCTGATCTCATGCTTTGCCTGCCTTGGCCTCCCAAAGTGCTGGAATTACAGGCATGAGCCACCTTGCCCAGCCTTATTTTATATTTTTTATAGAGATGGGGTCTCATTATGTTGGCCAGGTTGGTCTTGAACTGGCTTCAAGTGATCCTCCCACCTTGGCCTCCCAAAGTACTGAAATTATAGACATGAGCTATCATGCCTGGCCCCCTTTGTCCATTTATAAGTGTCTATTTTCTTATTATTGAGTTGTAACAGTTCTTCAAATATACTGGATACAAATTGCTTATCAGATATATAATTTGAAAATAGTTTCCTCTGGCTGGGCACGGTGGCTCATGCTTGTAATCTCATCACTTTGGAGACTGAGGTGGGCAGATCATCTGAGATTAGGAGTTTGAGACCAGCCTAGCCAACACGGTGAAACCCGTCTCTACTAAAAATACAAAAATTAGCTGGGCATGGTGGTGGGCACCTGTAGTCCCAGTTACTCAGGAGGCTGAGATGGGAGAATCACTGGAACTCGGGAGGCAGAGAGTGGAGTGAGCCAAGGTCACACCATGGCACTCCAGCCTGGACAACAAGAATGAAATTCCATCTCAATAAAAAAAAAGAAAGAAAGAAAATATTTTCTTTCATTCTGTATCTTTCTTTCTTTTTATTTTTCCAAACAGTGCTGGAGTGCAGTGGTATGATCTGAGCTCAATGCAACCTCTGACTCCCAGGTTCAAGTGATTCTTGTGCCTCAGCCTCCTGAGTAGCTGGGATTACAGGCATGTGCGACCACGCCCAGCTAATTTTGTTGTTGTTGTTGTTTTGAGATGGAGTCTCACCCAGGCTGGAGTGCAGCGTCAT
>PVKP010052353.1:0-12490 GCA_004027715.1 Plecturocebus donacophilus | reverse complement strand
AAGGGCAGCCAGAGAGAAGGGTCGGGTTACCCACAAAGGGAAGCCCATCAGACTCACAGCAGATCTCTCAGCAGAAACCCTACAAGCCAGAAGAGAGTGGGGGCCAACATTCAACATCCTTAAAGAAAACAACTTTCAACCTAGAATTTCATATCTGGCCAAACTAAGCTTCATAAGCGAAGGAAAAATAAAATTTTTTTGCGAACAAACAAGTACTCAGAGATTACATCACCACCAGGCCTGCTTTACAAGAGCTTCTGAAAGAAGCCCTACACATGGACGGGAACAACCAGTATCAGCCATTCCAAAAACATACCAAAAGGTAAAGAGCATCACCACAATCAAGAATCTGCATCAACTAATGGGCAAAACAGCCAGTTAGCATTACCAGAAGCTGTGATTTTCGTCTCTGATAAAACAGACTTTAAAACAACAAAGAACACAAGAAACAAAGAGGGACACTACATGGTGGTGAAAGGATCAATGCAACAAGAAGAGCTAACGATCCTAAATATATACACACCCATTACAGGAGCACCCAGATACATAGGGCAAGTTCTTAATGACTTACAAAGAGACTTAGACTCCTACACAATAATAGTGGGAGACTTTAACACTACACTGTCAATATTACATAGATTAACGAGATAGAAAATCAACAAGGATATCCAGGACTTGAACTCAGACCTGGAACAACTAGACTTAACAAATATTTACAGAACTCTCCTCCCACAAATCCACAAAACATATTTTTCTCAGTATCACATTATACCTATTTTAAAAGTGACCACATAACTGGAAGTAAATCACTCCCCAGCAATTGCATAGCATTTCACAGGTTTAAATAAAATATTGGTTGGCTGCTTACTTGTTATTTTCATCCCCTATTCCTTCCTGTCTCCATTGTTAAACACAATTATTGGCATAAAAGAGGTTTTTAATATCCATTTTTAGACTGTATTCTAGCCTGGGCAATAAAACAAGAATCCCATTCTCTCTCCCTCTTTCTCTTCCTCTTTCTTTCTCTCTTTCATTCTTTTTTTTCTTTCTTTTGCTGTTTCTTTCTCCTTTTCTTTTTCTAAAATCTCTTCCTCTTTCTTTCTCTTTCATTCTTTTTTTCTTTCTTTTGCTGTTTCTTTCTTTCTCCTTTTCTCTCTTTTTCTAAAATCTCTTCCTCTTTCTTTCTTTCATTCTTTTTATTCTAAAAAAAAAAAAAACCAAAACCCAGCACACTACTAATTAAAAAAATGGAATTCTGCTAAAAGTCATCTATGAAAACCTACAGCTAACATTATAATGGTGAAAGACTCAGTGCTTTACTGGAAAGTTTGAGAACCAGACAGTAATTTTTACTTTTAACACTCTATTCAATACTGTACTGCAGATATTAGCCAGTACTAATATTTGCTAAAAACTTAGAACCAATTAGCAAGTTTATCTGTGTCAAAAGATACAAAATCAGCATGCAAATTGAATTGTATTTTTATACTAGCCATCAGCAATATAGAAATTAGGAAAACAATTCTATTTATAATAGCATCTTAGAAGGAAATACTGATATATAAATTTAACAAAAGAGGCCGAGCAACTCCTGTAATCTGAGCACTGTGGGAGGCTGAGGCAGGCAGATCACGAGATCAAGAGATTGAGATCATCCTTGCCAACCTGGTGAAACCCCGTCTCTATTAAAAATACAAAAATTAGCTAGATGTGGTGTCTCGTGCCTGTAGTCCCAGCTGCTCAGGAGGCTGAGGCAGGAGAATCACTTGAAGCAGGGAGGTGGAGGTTTCAGGGAGCCGAGACTGGGCTACTGCAGTCTAGCTTGGGCAACAGAGCAAGACTCCGCCTCAAAAAAAATTTTTTTTAACAAAAGAAATGCAAGGATTTTACATTGAAAGTTCTTTCAATACTAAAAGAAATCATCAAAGAACTATATAAATGAGAAGACACCCAATGTTAAGCCATGACATTGTAAAGAATATAATACTTCACAAATTGATCCATGGATTCAATAAAATACCTTGAAATTATCAACATTTTTTATAGAAATGGACAAGCTTTCTCAAAATCTGCATGTGTATGTAAAGGAAAAAAGCACATAATAATCTTTATAAAAAGTAACAAGATTCTATTATTTAAACTCACCAAAATAAAAAATTTTTTTTTTTGTTTTACTGCAAAGTAACAGGAATCAAGCCTGTGGTACTGGCACAGGGATAGATTCATGTTGACTAATGAAATAGAAAGTTTTATAAATAAGCACATGCATTTATGTAATGCAGTTTTAACAAAGGGGCCAAAAAATTTCTGAGAATAAAAACATCCTTTCAATAAATGATACCAAAAAAACTTAATACTGATGTGCAAAAGAATGAAGTTGGACTCCTAACTTAAATCACACATTAAAAAAAAAAACTCCAAAGGACTACACATGCAAATGTAAGGGTTAAAACTAAATAATTTTTATGAGAAATATTAAATTTTTATAATCTTGGATTAGGCAATGATATTTTGGATTTACACCAAAAGACAATAAAAATAAAGTTTGATGAACTGTATTTCATTAAACTTAAAATGTTTTGCTCTTCAAACACCATAAAAATATAAAAATATGAATTACTGAATGGGAGAAACCACTCCAACGTCTCATTTAATATCAGATTTTTAGTCTCTAAAATTGAGTAAGTAAATTTTTGTGCCTAAAGACACGCAGCATGTGGTAATGTGTTCTGGCAGTGCTAGCAAACTCATAGTCTGTTAGGACGTAACAGAAGATATCACCTGCACTTGGCTGAGATGACAACATAATTGAAGTACACCAATTTCCACCAGCACTGAAATGCTGAAGCACTGTGGGAAACAGCTTTCCTTGCGGAATATTATGAAGATATATGAGGGCACAGCTCCTGATCTGGCAGGGCTGTCATGATGTGCTTTGCTGGAATAGCACTAAACCCACACCGGTAGGTAGAAATCACCCTATTTGGAGCGACTGTTTTTTAGGATTGGAGGTGTGGAAAAGCAGTAGAGCTGACAGCTACGTGGAAGCTTTGGAGGTAAGTAGTTAAAACTATACAAACAGTAGCAATATGCAGAGACACTCATGGCCTAGTGTAAAGTTAAAATGACATAAAGGCGTTTTCTTTGAAATTTCTACAAGTATGGAAACAGGAACTTTTCACCTAATCAAGTTGTCACTGGTGACTAATGGAGGCCAAATTCCTTTGGGAGTGGGACGATGGGTTACTGAATAGGGAAAGCTCTAAAACAGAGTCCAAGGGAGTCTTCTAGACTCAGGTCTGCTTCCTGTGCCCACTCTGATTATCTCAGGTTCTTGTCTGTGAAAATTTATTTTCTTTCTTTTAAACGGATTCTTGCTCTGTCACCCAGGGTGGAGTGCAGTGATGCTATCTTGCTCATTGCAACCTTCACCTCCCAGGTTCAAGCAATTCCCCCACCTCAGGCTCTGAAGTAGCTGGGATTACAGGAGCCTGCCACCACACCCAGCTAATTTTAAAAATTTTTTTAGAGACGGAGTTTCACCATGTTGTCCAGCCTGGTCTTGAACTGACCTCAGGTGATCCGCCTGCCTTGGCCTCCCAAAGTGCTGGGATTACAGACATGAGCCACAGAACCCAGCTGAAAATTTCTTTATGTCCACATTCACACCAGCCCAGTGCTGGTCATGTTTGGGGCATAATGTTCTTTTGCCTTTATCCAAGGAGATGAAGAAGTTGAACCCATTGAACATCTCTTTAGTCATCTCCTGCCTGGAGCTCTGCAAAGAGTGCCCAACAGCTGGGCCAAGGGGCATCAATGGCCTGCCTGGCTGTCTTCACAGAGGGACACCTCCAGCCGAGCTCCTAGGATGGATCCTTTCTGCATCTGCTTGGGTGCTGAGCAGGCCTTCCTCACCACTTAGCGGGGAAGGAGATTTTCTCCCTGCCCTGAGACTTAGGTGACAGGCCTGCAGAACTTGGCTCTATCTGTAGTCCCTGAATCAGGCAAAACCCACCTTCTTTACTTCTCAGGATGCTCTGGCATCTTAGCTATGCCTCTCCCAGGACCTGCAGATCCCAGGGCAACAGGGGCTGTGAGGAAGTCACCGGGGGCTCCGAGGTGGAGGATGCCAAGCAATGGAGAGGGATCCCAAGCTCTGGCTGGAGCAGAGACAAAGGTCCCACCCAACATTGGAAGCCACATCCTCCTCTCCGACTGCCAGGACTATTTTTTATTTAAAGACAGTGCAGCCCTGAGCTGGCTCCTGCTCACTGCACAGCTGTAATGTGTGTGACCCAGGAAGTCCCTGTCCTGCTCTGTAGGGTGGCAGTCATGGCAATGCCTGTCTCAGGCACTGTGGTGAGAACAGGGGAGCTGCTGTATCCATCTTTTACCCTTCCTTACCACCGTCACCACCACTATTGCCACCACCACCACCGCCACCACCATCGCTAGCATCACCATCATCATAATCATATGGGTTGTTCTTCCTCATGGAATTAAGTGATAGAAGACCTAGATTTTATTTCTACCTCTGTTGATATATAGCGAGGGATGACCTTAGGTGGATTATCAAACCTCTCCACACCTGCTTCCATGGTTCTAAAATGGGAAAACTGATTCCTTCCCTCTGACTCTGAATGTGCTTTGTCTACCATGGAGTCCTAAATACAGGCAGTGAATTATTACAGTGCTCTCTGCTATCTCAGCAGACATCACCCACTGCTTTGTAAAATAATCGGCAATTTTGGGTATGGAGATTTATAAATCCTGGAAGAAAATAATTAAGTCTATGCTTTGACATAAGTCTTCTTGCACAGAATTGTTCAGGAAGTATATTTACTAAAACATGCTGATAAACTGAAAGAATGTAAATTTTTAATTTACTCTCTGAGGACCTGAGGAATTGTAATTTTTGTTAGGTCGGAGACCTGCATCTTTCACTGGGAATCCTTGAATCCTTGTCATGTGTTTCTTTCTTTCATTCTCTCTCTCTCTCTCTCTTTTTTTTGAGACAACGTCTCACTCTGTTGTCCAGGCTGGAGTGCAGTGGCGCAATCTCAGTTCACTGCAACTTCTGGCTCCAGGGTTCAAGCAATTCTCCTGCCTCAGCCTCCCGAGTAGTGGGACTACAGGTATGTGCCACCATGACCAGCTAATTTTTGTATTTTTAGTAGAGATGGGGTTTCACTATGTTGGCCAAGATGGTCCCAAGCTTTTGACCTTGTGATACGCCCGCCTCAGCCTCCCAAAGTGCTGGGATTACATGTGTGAGCCACTGCGTCTGGCTGACATGAACCTATTTTTATAAATTAGTCCAAACACAAGGTAGACTATTGCTCCTTTTGCTTTATGTTATTCTGTACACTTAGGAAAAATAAAATTACAAATCTCCCTGAGACTTTCTCATTGGGAATGAGGCGCTACTCATTGGTTTTTCACAGACTCCCAGGGTTCCCAGCTGGGAGGAGCGCAGTAGCTGCTGTTTCTGGTGCAGTTGCCCAGTGTGACCTCAGATGTCGGCTCTGGCTGTGACCATGTCTTGCACAATGAGCATCACCTCAGGAGAGCGAGAAGCCTGTGGCTGATCCGGGACACAGGAGATGGCTGTGGGCTCTGGCAGGCCAGTCTCAAGTTTGGCCACCAGCCCCACACAGCACACAGGTGCCTGCTGTCACCTATGAACAGGGTAAGCCCAGTCTGTCTGGGTCTTGGGCCCCCTGGCTTTCTGTGCCTCTCTAGCACCATCTATTGGCCACTTGGGCCTCAGCTCCTCCAGCTGACAGGCTAGAGGCTGATGACAGGGCAGCCCGTGCTGACAGCCTGGGGCCCTGCGCTGAGGGCTCTGTGTGGATTGACTGGTCGCATGGGAATTTGGGGAGAAGGACCTCTGCCTTCCCACTGGGGCCCAGAGATTCTGGGTAACCTGCCAAGATCACAGGGATGAAAAAGCCAGACACACTCAGAGACCCCCCCCAACCCCAAGCCTCCCCACCATGCCACTGGCCCAGCTCACAGCTAGACGAGCCTCCTGGAGGAGAGGGAACCCTGGGAGAGGGGCAGGAAACACAACTGTGTGCTGAGCCCATTGATGCATCATTGCACTTTACTCTCAAGGCAGTACCCGTATCATTCCCATCCGCAGAGGAGGAGCCGAGGCCCAGAGAGGACCACAGAAGCTACTGAGTGATGTGGCTAGCCTAGCTCTAGTGCTGGGCGAAAGGGATGGAGGGGAAAGGAGGAGGAAGATAGAGAGGGAGGGAGGGGTAGGGAGATGGCAGGGAGAGGGGAAGAAATTCAGAAGAGAACCCAGGAGGGGAAATGGAAAGGTGAGGACAGGTCAGTGGGAGGAAGTGGATAGTTTAGTGGGAGGAGGTGGAGGTGTCAGTGGGAGGAGGTGGACACATCAGTGGGTGGGGGTGGATGGTTTAGGGATGGGGGTGGATGGCTTAGCGGGAGGAAGTGGATGTTTTAGTGGGAGAAGATCAATGGTTTAGTGAGAGGAGATGGATGGTTTAGTGGGAGGGGTGGATGGTTTAGTGGGAGAAGGTCGATGGTTTAGTGGAAGGAGGTGGATGGTTTAGTGGAAGGATGTGGATGGTTTAGTGGGAGGAGGTGGGTGGTTTAGTGGGAGGAGGTGGATGGTTTAGTGGGAGGAGGCGGGTGGTTTAGTAGGGGTGTGGATGGTTTAGTGGGGTGGTGGATGGTTTAGTGGGTGGGGGTGGATGGTTTAGTGGGAGGGGGTGGATGGTTTAGTGGGAGGTAGGTGGTTTAGTTGAGGAGGTGGATGGTTTAGTGGGAGGAGGTGGGTGATTTAGTGGGTGGAGATGGATGGTTTAGTGGGAGGAGGTGGATGGTTTAGTGGGAGGAGGGGATGAACTTTCTCTGAGTCTCCCAAGGTCTCTGATGGACATGCAGGGTCATTTCTTGTGCTCAGGAGCCAGGGCCTCAGGCCTCGGGCATGCTGCTCATAGTCAGGTCCCAGGCAGGGTGAAGGCGGGGGTCTCCTAGGCCAGGCTGAGGCCCCCATCTTTGTGCAGGTGGGGGCTTTGTGCCTGTGGGCTTCAGGTGCCAACAGCCATGCCCTGGCAGCCCTGATAGCCCAAGCTGGGCATCCTGTGAGCAAGTTCAAGGGGACAGCATATTTGACGTGATGGGTTGGTGAGAGTCCTGGGTGTCCGGCGGTAGCGGGGTCTGTGCAGGGTCCTCCTCAGCGAAGCCTGGCTTATCCACATGGGGACCCCCGAGTCTAGCCTTCCCCTGGCTCCATGCCTCAATAACCGTTCTGTATGAGTGGAAGCATGTGTGCATGCCTGTACCAGCTGCTTCATCTCAAACCACCTGGCCACCTCTGTGAACCTTCTTGGCATGGCCAGCAGGGCACAGGAGTCCTCAGGCCACAGCCAGAGAAGAAGGTCAGCAAGGAAGGATGAGTCCCGAAGGCCCAGGGAGCTGGCTCTAGGCTGGTAACACAACCCGCTCCAGCCCAGACGAGTGTGTCAGTACGGCTGAGCAACCTGATGGACTCTTTGGCAGGTTTTGAAAACCAGTACCAGGTTAGACAGGCTGTGAGCAGGGGCACTTTCGCTTGCCCTGAATAACGTGCCAGGAATTACTCCAAAAGAAGTGCATGAGCTTGGCCACGTATGGTGGCTCACACTTGTAATCCCAGCACTCTAGGAGGCTGAGGCGGGCAGATCACCTGAGGTCAGGAGTTCGAGACCAGCCTGGCCAACATGGTGAAACCCCGTCTCTACTAAAAATAGAAAAATTAGCCAGACGTGGTTGTGCACACCTGTAATCTCAGCTACTCGGGAGGCTGAGGCAGGAGAATCGTTTGAATCCGGGAGGCGGAGGTTGAAGTGAGTCAAGATCATCCCATTGCACTCCAGCCTGGGTGACAGAGAGAGACTCCATCTCAAAAAAAAAAAGAAGCACATGAGCCTCAGACAAGCTCCTGTCTCCTGTGACGTGCAGTCTGGCCCCGCCTGTCCTACAACGGCAATCACTCATCACCGGTGCCAGCAGGTGGGCTTCCCCAGAGCTCCTCCTCACCCAGTGATGCAGAACGCAGCAGCCTCAGGACTGGCCAGGCTGACCCCCGGCCACACAGCAGCAGCTCCAGCCCACACTCTGCAGCCCTGAGATGGCCCTGTCCCACTCACTCTTTACCCTCCGCTTGGCAGCAGCAACACAGGGCACAAGAATGACTAAAATTCTGTGTCTGACACTGAAGACCCGTTGTTTCTGTGCAGAATACATCCCAGCATGCGTCTCTTCCCATTCAGGTTTCCTGGCCTCACAGGAGGTCTTTTTGAATCAGGAGGGGAGGGACCCCTTCTCTGCCATTGGATAACTGGTCCCTCCGAGGGGCCACTGGATTGTGATACAGCAGGGACAGGATGAAAACCAAATCCCAGAAGCAGCGGCCTTTGGCGTGGAGGAAGGGCCCCCAGGTACAGACAGTCGAGGGTGCTTGTTTGAGCAGACCTTAAGACTCATAATTAAAGCACCCTGAAGTTACTTTTTCTTTTTCTTTTTTTGAGACATGGTCTTACTCTGTTGCCTGGGCTGGAGTGCAGTGGTGTGATCCTAGCTGCAGCATCTGCCTCCACAGCTCAAGCAATCCTCCCACCTCAGCTTCCCGAGTAGCTGGGACTACAGGTGTGCACCACCATGCCTGGCTAATTTGCTGGGATTACGGGTGTGATCCCTTTGAAATTACTTTGTAATCCCTAAAGTGTTGGGATTACAGGTGTGAGCTACCACATGGGGCCAAAATTATTTTTTATGACACATACCTATTAAGATAATCAGCTTCTTTCCACCATTGAATAAATAACCAGGCACAAACAATGGGCCCAGGTCATGGGGCTCTCAAGCCTGGAGCAGGCACCCTTGGACTGGACGATGACCGGCTGCCATAGCTGGGCCCTCCTCAGGAAGGCCTCTGACCGCCTAGGTACCCACAGACCTGTGGCATGCCAGGCACACCCTGGTCACCTCTGGAGACCTTGCAACCCTGCAATGCCACGTAGGTTTTCGCCTGGGACAGCTTCCTTGATTGTCTTTTCATTTGATTGTCCCAAAAACTCCCCAACAAGGTCACAGGTGCTAAGGGACTTGCCCTGACCCTGTATTTAACAAGGCTCGCATGGTTGCTGTGGTCAATGAGATGACTGCTAGAGAGTTGGACAATGATCTGATCAGATAAAAGAACAGATATGGCCTCAAACATTGCAAGAATATATCAGGAGCCACTGAGGAACACCAGCCAGCCTCCTGCCACGTAGACAAACTACAACTTCACAGACAGCTGAGGTGAAAACGGTGAGTTCAAGAGGAAGCCTTCTTTGGGAGGCCAAGGTAGGAGAATCACTTGAGGCCAGGAGTTCAAAACTAGCCTGGGTATCACAGCGAGACTCCTACCTCTACAAAAAGTAAAAAATTAGCGGCCAGGTGCAGTGGCTCACGCCTGTAATCCCAGCACTTTGGGAGGTCAAGGTGGGTGGATCACTTGAGGTCAGGAGTTCGAGACCAGCCTGGCCAACATAGTGAAACTCTGTCTCTACTAAAAATACAAAAATCAGCTGGGCATAGTGTTATGTGCCTGTAAACCCAGCTACTTGGGAGGCTGAGGCAGGAGAATCGCTTGAACCTAGGAGGCAGATCGAGACTCCATCTCAAAAAAAAAAAGATTAGCTGGGTGTAGTGATGTACCTAAAGTCCTAGCTACTCAGGAGGCTGAGGCAGGAGGATCATTTGAGCCCAGGAGGTTGAGGCTGCAGTGAGCTGTGATTGTACCGCTACACTCCAGCCTGGGTAACAGAGCAAGACCCTGTCTCAGAAAGCAAAAGAGGAAGCCTTCAAACATCCAGGACACGGCCTCCAACTGCCTCTCGCAGCGTGAGCCTGCCCCATGAGCAGCCCTGCGCCACTCCTTATGCCCCTCCCCCAGTTGGCCTTCTCAGCACTCATACCCATGGCTCTTCTTGAACCTGCCACCTTCCTCACCTGCTGTGATGGTGTCCACCTCCTTGGCTGCTAGCTCCTCCACGTCCGACCTCTTCCTCAGCTCAAACCTCCGGGATAAACCTTCTCAGGGTTTCCATAATTCCTGGATCAAAAGGAGCTTCTCATTGTCCCCAAAAACCCTAAAGCACTGGGCCTGCCATCAATGCCAAGCATTACCGGCTTGGCGCACCATGTTACACAGCACGTACTGGCCGGCCTGCCTGGGGTCCAGGGCATACTGCTCCAGTGCCTCCTTCACCAGCTCACGGGCGCTGGAGGTGCCAGTGGCCAGGACACTTTTGTAGTGAGTTCCTATGCAGACACTGTCCCAAGACACCTTCAGGACACCAGGGGCTGAGAGCTGGGTGGAGAGCTAGCAGGGTCGTTGCTGGTGCCCAGGCTGGAGAAGGTGGAGTCCAGGTCCCGGTACTTGTAGGTCAGCGTCCGGGACAGCATGCTGGACAACAGCTGGCTCTGTCGCTTCAGCTTGCTCTTGGTGGGCGGGGCATGACGAAGTGCGTCCCATAAAACATGGTGGGTGAGGCTTCATGGACAAGGACTGGGGGCTTCAGCCAAAGGATGCTAGGAAGCCGTGGCCTGGGAGAAAAAGTGAGAGAGGTTAGTGCCACCCATCACAAGCACCAATAGCAAATGAAGCCACAAGTGGTGGCTCCTGCCTGTCATCCCCACGTTTTGGGAGGCCAAGGCAGGACGATCATTTGAGCCTGGAAGTTCCAGACCAGCCTGGGCAACATAGTAAGACACTGTCTACAAAAAATTAGCCAGGTGTGGCATGCACCTGTAGTACTCACTGCTCTGAAGGCTGAGGCTGGAGGATGGCTTGAGCTCAGGAGTTCAAGGTTGCAGTGAGCTATGATCACGCCATGGCCCTCCAGCCCGGGCAAGAGAGCAAGACCACATCTGAAAACCTAATGGTCATAACAGGCCGTGGGCACCCTGGCCCCACAGACCTGCCACCATGGGCCCAATCCTCACAGAGCACCTGAGTAAAGCATGTGGCTGGAGCTCTCAGGGCCACCAGAGACAGAGAGGTCTAAACAGGCTGGAAGTCCTTCAAGGAAAGCCATTACTGGGAAACATGATGAGGTCGCCACAGTAAGATACACTCCACTGTGGGGCTTGGATTTCTGGGAAGTGCTGGGCGCAATGCCCACGTGCGGTGAGTATCAAGGAATGTCCCACCCAGAGCTACCCCCAGCACTGCCACAGCCACAGAAGAGCATCAGGCAGCCCGAGGGCAAAGCTTCACTTCTCCACAAACCCCATGTCTCTACCACAGGCTGCAATGCGGGAAATGCATCACAAACACAGTGGAGCCAGGAAAACTGGCAAATAGTAGCCACATTAACAGAACCAACCATCAGCCAGACACAAACCTCTAGAATCTACCCCTCTGGGCAAGAGACCTCTCCTGGCTTGAAGGACACACTCCATGGGACCGCAGCGCTGAGTGGCCTCACAAGCACAGCGGGCACAAAGGGCCCCTCTAGAGCCGGTGCAGGCATGGCTGGAATGCATGCATCCCGCCCACCACAGGCCAGGGTGCCCAGTGCTCCAGGCCACAGAGATGGTCTCCTGGGGAAACTAGAAAACAGTCCTGGGACACGTTGGCGTATCATACAATCACACTTCCAATGTCCTTAGTGTGCCCAGGGCCAGGAGTTCCAGATGGTTTCTCAGTCTCCCTCCAGGACCTCTGTGGGGGCAGGAGGGCAGAGAAAAAGGAAGGCAGGTCTCCGATTTGCGAAAGATGAGGCTTGAACGCAACACAGGGAAACGCTGGAAAGCAGCACACACATCTCCTGATTCCTGCAGCCCACTTCTGTGCTCAGGTTCTCACCAAAGACAAAGCGGCAGACGAATGAGCCCGGAGGAAAGCTCATTTTCTGGAAAGCTCTGGGAAAAGTGGCCTGGGTCACTGGTCGCCTGCCACTGCGACCCAGGTCAGCACTAAGCTCAGCAGCAGTCAACTGACACTGTCCAGGCCTGACTCACTCCTCATGCGGTGGGCACTGCACAAGGCTTCTAGAAAGGATGACGGCTGCCAAGGGCTGGAGAAAGCAACCAGGGAACCCCTCCAAAGACAAGGAGTCACTCTCTCCTTTAGGGAACTAAACAGTGGAACTGTCCCAGCCTCCAAAGCCGACACTGCAGACTGGACTCTTTCTAATATCACCGAGGCATCGGTCATCTTTTCTGGAGCCTCTCACTGCTAACCAGAGCTGTCATGGACGACTCCTGAAATCAGACCACCACGCGTTTCCTCCAGAACCAGCCCAGGTTGGCCAGCAGCTGCACTTTCTCCAAGGACCTTGAACTGTTCAAAAATACTTCCAACAGCTTCACACACCAGAGACTGGGTTGTGAATGCGAACGTCTGCCCTGCAGGGTGGGTGGCTGCCACTTCTTCTGTTCCCACAGCCCACTGCTGACAGTTCACCATGGCAAAGGCTTT
>PVKP010052352.1:0-12491 GCA_004027715.1 Plecturocebus donacophilus | reverse complement strand
AGAAAGAGAAAGAAGAAAGAGAGAGAAAGAAAGAAAGAGTGAGGGAGGGAGAGAAGGAAAGGAAGGGAAGAAGAGAAGAAAGGAGGAGAGAATTTTTAATTTAATGCATTAAAAAAAAGGAAAAGAAGCCTATTTGAAGGTTACATGATTACAAAAGAAATAATGATAATGGCCCCTCGTATCCTGTCCTCCAATATCTTTATTGGTTTTAAAGTGGATGACAGTGCCGTCCAACCCACCATTTGCCCTATATGTAGCTGTGACTTACAAAGATGGATTATTAATAGCTCCTCCAGTGTTCCAGGCTGTATGGGTGACCACGTTCTCCACCCTGTGGAAGTGGTGAAATACATCTATGGGGTGTATTGTCCTAAAGAGATAAATGCAGTGCTAACAGCAGTAGTCCCAGGTTGTTGCAATAGCTCAGCAACTGTATGTTTCTTGCTTCTTCTGCCCATCATGAAAAAAAAAGTGTTTTCATAGGTTCTTCTCTTTAAAGTCCCTTACTTTGGTGGGGAGGACCGGATGCATGTATTTAGAAGGAATGAGAAGAGGGCATATCTCCCATTGACACAGTTTTTTCAAAGTACAAGAAAAAGAAAATAAAATCAAACTACTATAAGGTCAGTTACTGTTTCTTAATTTAAAAGTTACAGCATTCCCTAGGAGGGGGCCACATCCATGGGAAGCCTGTAGACAAAAGAGGAAGTATTAGGTATCTCAGGTGACATTGTTTCCTGTATAAAAGATTTATTTGCTGCCATTTCACTGCTACCAAATCAGGAATGAAAAAAAATATATCATATGCAAGAATAGGGAGTCAGTGACTTAATAAGCAATAGTAATTACTCAAGAAAATACGGTCTATTTATGTATGCATATTGACAGCTCTCAGTACTTTCTGCCAGGAGGGCTGATGCCTTTAACATGGATAGAAACCCATGGCTTTTAGCTTCAGGGTGGTTTAAAAGGGAAGGGAAACAGATGGAATTTTGAACACATCAGCAAGTTTGTTATGGGAAGCCTTGTGGTCTTTCCAGTGTTTGTTCTCATTTTGGGAATTCACTTATTTATCAACATTTTTATACATGTCTACAGCTTCAGCTCAGCAATAAGGGTGAAGTGCAAAGGAGATTGGACTGGAAGTCAGTAAACTAGGCTTAGATTTCTACTATACCTCTTCAAACCTATGGATGCATGCTGCCCCTTGTTCTATAGGAAAGACAAATCCAGGGCTGGGCATGGTGGCTCACGCCTGTAATCCCAGCACTTTGGGAGACTTAGGTGGGCAGATCACCTGAGGTCCAGAGTTTGAGACCAGTCTCACTAACATGGAGAAAACCCATCTCTACTAAAAATATAAACTTAGCTGGCATAGTGGCGCATGCCTGTAATCCCAGCT
Source organism: Plecturocebus donacophilus (assembly GCA_004027715.1). Lineage (NCBI taxonomy): Eukaryota > Metazoa > Chordata > Mammalia > Primates > Pitheciidae > Plecturocebus > Plecturocebus donacophilus. The sequence continues at coordinate 11,089 of PVKP010052352.1, read as the reverse complement.
ACTCAGGAGGCGGAGGCAGGAGAATCGCTTGAACTCGGGAAGTGGAGGCTGCAGTGAGCCGAGATCGTGCCATTGCACTCCAGCCTGGGTGACAGAGGGAAACTCCATCTCAAAAAATAAAATAAAATAAAATAAAATAATTATAATATAAAAAGAAAGGAAAACCCAGAATGTTTCTTTCAGCTCAAGGAGATTTGCAAATACCAGCAGGTATTGAAGTAATTTCCTTGAACCATTCGCTCTTGTCAAGGTTTTCTCATTCCAGTTTTGCTAATGATTTGTTCTTGTTTTTCACTACCCCCAAGATCCTCACCCTGAATAAAACTTTGAACTCTATTTCTGGTAACTCCAAACTTAGTGCGTGTATGTTCTTTTCCAGTTGAACTAAATATACATAATGACACTGTTAGCTCTAACAATCTGTAGAACATGAAATAAAACAAAGTTATTTACAAAGCATTAAACATTAACATACCAAGTTATAGACCAGGAACTTCTCAACTGAGTGACAACTTGCCTATCAGGCTAGTACAATGGCTGTAAATGGCTTGCCCATCATTGATGTATGCAAGCAGATTTAGGGTATATGTTAGATTAAATGTACCATGCCTTTAACATGAATAGAAAGCCACTGGTACCTTCCAGAACAGCACATTAATACCACCCCTCCCACCCAAGTTAAAACATTTCCCTATCTCCTTCCTTTGCATAGACACATTGCGGGGTCTAATTTTGAGCCAACAAGGCTTACACAACAGGAATCTTTATTTATTTATTTATTTTCTATTTTTGATACAAGGTCTCACTCTGTCACCCAGACTGGAGTGCAAGTGGTGTGACCTCAGCTCACTGCAGCCTTGACTTCCTGGGCTGAAGAGATCCTCCCACCTGAGCCTCCCAAAGTGGCTGGACCCAGAGCGGTACATCACCAAGCCCAGCTAATTTTTGTATTTTTTGGAGAAATGAGATTTCACCATGTTGTCCAGGCTAGTCTCAAACTTCTGAGCTCAAGTGATCTGACTGCCTCAATCTCCTAAGGTGCTGGGATTACAAGTATGAGCCACTGCACTCGGTCAGGAATGTTATTTTTATATTGGGACCTTCAGCACTAGCATCTTCTGCTCTTCTGCTTAATAAGGGACTTTGGCCTTTTGTCTTTCCCTGCATTGGATGCAACTGCTTCTCTTCACCTACTATAGCAATTTTGATGCTTTTGGCTGCACAGAACACCCAACCACAAGCAGTTTTAAATAACACAGTGATGTATTGATTCACTCAAGAAATCTGACAACAGGGTTTTCTACAGTTTGACAAAAGCTCAAGAATATCAGGACTTGAAGTCGACCTTGCTATAATTATCTAGGCCTTTTCCTCATCCATGCAAAATAGCCACAGCAGCCTAGGTATCATATTGTGATATGACAATTTTCAATGCAATAAAGAAGAGAAAAATAAAACTTCCTTCTCATACATTCTTTCGTATTAGGGAGAAACATTTTTTTCTCATAAACCCCTAGTAGACATAATCTTACATTTCACTGGCCAAAGTTGGGTTGCAGCTCTCAAATCAACTACCAGAAAAAGGATGGAAATCACCAAAATTTACTATGACCAAAAAGGATTTATCCCGATGTGACCGAACATACTGTTTTCCTACAAAATTGTGGTCTTGTTATCAACATTAGAGGCGAATAGATGTTGTTAAATCAATTAACAAAGTGTACTATATCTAGATCAATGTGTAAATACCTAAGAGACTGATCACAGAGAATGTTTTGCTTAATTTATAGTCTTTATTCATGAACAATTTGTTCCCTGAATTATTTTATAAATTTTCTTCCTCTGGTGAACATTCGTAAGCCTTTCTGTCTAGAAGTCCAGAACAGAGGTAGGCAGGCAATCTCTGTCTCTTCTTCCTCTTCCAATCTCTGTCATTCTTCTTCAGGATGTCAGGATACATCCTGACAGTATCCATTCTGTCCCGTTGAACCCTTCACAATTTAATTTTTTTCTGTCAGTCCAGACCTCTACTTCTCCAGACACAGTTATTAAAAATGTCCCTCTCCCTAACATTTGTAATTTCTTATCTTCTATCTCTAAAAACAACTCCTCCAGGATTCCTGGAAAAGAAGGTAGAAGGGACCCAGTTTGTGTGTTAGTCCCTGATGCCTATAATTTGTGTGAGACACTTTGTGTTATGTCTAGTATTTGAATTCTCCAGTTTCCTTTTTAAACCCCTACTCTTGCTGGGGTGCAGACAGCTCAAAGGTGTCTTGCCTGAGATAGGACACAGGCTTCTTTCAGGCTGACTTAGTTAAGGTTATTTGCATATAAGATCCTGACATGCATTCTAACTTACTGACATAAAATAAGATGATTTGAGAAGGATAAGAGTTTATCTCAGTGCACCCAAGATTAAGCATATAGCTAAGCTTCACAAGGAACTAGGGTAAAAAGGAGGAAAGTTAGGAAATGAAGTTATTCTCTTCTTCCTTTTCTCTCATATCTAGCAATTTCACTGGGCCTTGTTAATACTTTTTCAGCCAATCTATTTACTTGCTTTTATAGTACAAGCAGAGTAATGGAACATGGGTAACCCATTACCAGATTTTCACTCCAGGGATTCAAAACCTTAATTATATTCTCAGTGAACAAATTCCTTTTCAAAAAATATCTGTTTACTCCAGCTAAGCTTGAACTGGGTGCCCACCGCAGTCCAATCCTCTGTACCAAAAATTATGGGTGCTACACCTGCCTCTTAAGCAGGACTTGTAGGTGAGAGCCAGCTCTCAGACAAGAGGGGCAGAAAGGTACTCCAGGAAGTGTTTGCTGCAGAGAACACAGCTGTTGTCTGAGTCAGTCTCTCCTGCTGGCCTTGGCTTGTTTTCTGACCTATATTTCCTTCCTTAGACACTGTTACATTGCCCCAGGGATCATATTACCTTGGACCGTTCTTCAGATTTCCAAAAGTTGTCCAACTGGCTTCTGTGCTCACTACTCTCACTGCATTTACCCAATCCTAATCTGTTTATAAACTTATGTATTTGACATGTTGAGATTTGGTTTTCTACTAGTCACTGTGAGTTAATGAACTGAACAAAATCTTTTCCCCAGTTGAATCAGCAAATCTGCCTTCATAGGCTGCTGGGCCTCTGATGGTGCCCTCTACCACTGACTTTCTTCTCCATCTGTACTGCAGAAGACAAAATCACTTGATGGCAATAGCAGGCCCAAAGAGCATCTGGATAAGCGTTAGCTAAACCAAGCTACTCGATTTCCTAATATCCCTGGATGTAACTTCATAATTCACTCCTTTTACCTTTAACAGTTATTTCCTCTTTACCTCCAAAACTCCTACCATCAAACCACCTTTTCCTATTCTTCCTAAGTAGCTTTTTTTTTTTTTTTTTTTTTGTGAGACGGAGTCTTGCTCTGTAGCCTATGCTAGAGTGCAGTGGCATGATCTCGACTTACTGCAACCTCCGCCTCCCGGGTCCTGGTTCAAGCAATTCTCCTGCCTCAGCCTCCCGAGTAGCTGTGATTACAGGCATATGCCACCATGTTCAGCTAATTTTTGTGATTCAATAGAGACAGGGTTTCACCATGTTGGCCAGGCCGGTCTTAAACTCCTGACCTCATGATCCCCCCGTCTTGGGCTCCCAAAGTGCTGGGATTATAGGCATGTGCCACCGTGCCCGGCCCCTAAGTAGCTTTTAAAGCATACCTTCAGGAGGCCATTGACTACCTGTATAAATCTTTGTTAAGTTTTGCATGTATTTTGGCATTTAGATTTATTTGTGAATTTTCTTCTCATGTATAAAGCAGAATTTCTCAAAACTTTATCCCTTGGTATAATTTTTTTATGAGTTTTATTAGCAACTCCTAGATTTGTTAAATTTTGTTGTATGTGTTTATATTTTGGAAATATCATGTCCATGGTTAAATTCAAGAAACACTGAATTATGCAAACTTAGGCTGGTTTCTTCACTGCAAGATTTTTTCCAAGTCATTATATGCAGATGTTTGGTGAAAATAAAATAAAAGAAGTAATAAAATAAAAATAAAAGAAGATTTGCAGGTCATCAGGTATTTGGTCACAGGAGGTTTTTGCATGCTTGTCTGTGCGTCTCTATTTGGGAGAAATATCAATTTGTAGATTTACAAGGTTAACACAGTTTTAATAATACTCTAAAGCATTGGTTATCAAAGCATGGGTTGCAGTTTGCTGGTGGTTGAATTCATTAAATCAAATTAGTGGGTAATAACTAACATAATTTTCTGAAGGAAAGTAAAATAGAATCCAATAGAAAGTGCCACATTATACTCCACAAATTCAAGACAAATACTGTTTTGTGAAATTTTTATTTTAGTTATATTTGCATCCGTGAATGGTGTGCAGATATAAAATTTACTTTTTATTATGAATAGCAGTGAAACTTTTGAATGCCAACATTCTAAAGCATACACTTTTAGGTAACTATGGGAGATGAAACAAATTACCACTAGAGGGAGAGTTGGACCAGCACTGAGTATAGTCGCTGGGAAAATGAGAAGCAAGAGCTGCTGCTTCCAAGAACAGAAGGGGTTAGAAAACAGACATAAGGAAAAGAAAAAAGTTTAATCCACTCCTACACTCTCTAAGATTACATGTCTACTACAGTAGCACATTGCAGGGAACTGAAGGAGAAAATCTTGCAAACCAAAAGGCACAGTATGTAAACAACAGAGGGGTTAGAACAGGGTAGTTCATCTGTGTCACTTGCTAACTAGAATCAGGAGTCTGTGCTGCAGAAAGCTATACATGTGGGAGTAAGTCAGAAAGACCTAAGACTCGAAAGCTCCTTATGCCTTCTGAAGTTATGAGTCATGTGATTGCCTAGAGAGTCATTTTTTTTTTTTTTATCTCCTCTTGGTTACTCAGAATTAAAACATTTTCTATGTGTTGAGAAACGTCCCATGGTATAGTTCACAGTGAGAGGCAGGATCACAGCTCCGACTACAGAAGCAAAGGTAGCAGATAGCCTCCATCTCCTGGCTGTCTGGAGGCTGAGGCCCTGAGATATGATTGGGGCATGCCAACGGGATGCTCCAGCCAGGGGGTGACACAGAGATTATTAGATAATTCACAATGGCTGTGAGCTGGGGTCCCACAGGGGTGACAATAAGAGCACAATGGTTGTGGTTTGCTTTAAGTTTTATAATCAAATGGCTCTAACTACACGATCTCACTTGTATTTTTAGCTGCCACTTTCCGATTTCCATCTTGTTTTTCAGACCTGGCTTCTCAATATCCCAATGGGTCTTTGATATGATGAAGAGTTTTGTATTTTGCTTATTTTGATTTTAGAGCTTTATCTAGTTATTTGAGATACGTTAAACTATATACATTTAAAGTATACAAATTGATAAGCCTTGACATATGTATGCACCCATGAAATCATAAAAATAATAAACATAATAAATATATCTAACAACACTAAATGTTTCCTCCCCTAACCCCACCTCCCAACTTCAACTTCCCCAAACTCCTCAGTGCAAGTCAATAACTGATCCATTTTCTGACACTGTAGATAGGTTTAATTTGTATTTTCAAGAATTTTATATAAATGGAATAAATTATATACTTCTCTCTGTTATATTTGGCATAATTATCTTGAAATTTATTCCTTATCATTCCATGTATCAATACCTCATTTAGCTTTATTTCTTTATTTATTTATTTATTTATTTTTGAGACGGAGTCTCACTCTGTCACCCAGGTTGGAGTGCAATGGTGTGGTCTCGGCTCACTGCAACTTCTGCCTCCTAGGTATAAGCAATTCTCCCGCCTCAGCCTCACGAGTAGCTGGGACTACAGGTGCATGCCACCACACCTGACTAATTTTTGTATTTTTAGTAGAGATGGGGTTTCACCAGGTTGGCCAGGCTGGTCTTAAACTCCTGACCTCATGATCCTCCCTCCTCTGCCTCCCAAAGTGCTGGAATTACAGACATGAGCCACCGCACCCGGCCCATTTAGCTTTATTGTTGAGTAATAAGTATTGTATGGATATAGCACAATTTGTCTATTCTCTTTTGATGGACATTTGGGTAGTTTCCAGTCTTTGTCTATTATATATAAAGCTGCTATGAACATTCGTGTACAAGTTATGTAGAGACAAATGCTTTTATTTATTTTGGAAAAATATTTGGAGTGAAATCCTTGGATTATGCACTAGTTGTACATTTAACTTGTAAGAAACTGCTGTAAGTTTTCTAAAGTAACTTTATTATTTTATATTAACACCAGCAGTGCATGAGAGTTCTAGTTGTTTTGGATGCAGTCTTTCCAGTTTCAACCATTCTTAAGACATCCCATTGTGATACTAATTTGACTTTCTCACCAAATACTGCATGTTGTCACTTATAATTGGGAGCTAAACATTGAGCAAACAAGGACACAAAGAAGGGAACGATAGACACTGGGGCCTACCTGAGGGCGAGGGGAAGAAGAGCATGTGGATAGAAAAACTACCTGTTGGAGACTACGCTTATTACCTGCGTGATCAAATAGTCTCTACACCAAACTTCTAAGACACACGATTCCATGTAACAAACCTGGACATGTACCCCCCGAACCTAAAACAGAACTTAAATTTTTTTTAAAAAATTGTCTTTCTCTAATAATAAATGATGTTGATAAATTGTTCATGTGCCAAGTTAACATGCATAGATCTTTTCCAGTGAAATGTCTATTTAAATCTTTTGCCCATTTTGTATTGGCTTGTCTTATAATTATTAAGTTGCAAGACATTTTAAAATATTTTAAATAGGTTTATTTTGATCAAAATATGTTTTAGAAACATTTTTCTCCCAGTTTGTCACTTGCTTTTTTATATTTTTAACGACTTCTCAAGAAGAGCAAAATATTTTTGTTTTGATTAGGTCTAACTTAATAACTTTTTCTTGTGTGCTTTGTACATACTTAATTTTTGTTTTTTTTCTTAAGGCTACTAGGATTATTTTTAAAGTTTCTTTTTCAAGTATTATGGTTTATAGTCAAAGCTACTATCCATTCTAATTTTTGTATAAATTGTAAAATCTATATCAAGGTGAATTTATTTTGCATATGGACATCAAATTGCTCCAGCACTGTTTCTTGAGGAGACTATTCATTGCCTTTGACACCTTTGTTAAAAATCAGTTGACTCGTCCAGGTGTGGTGTCTCACGCCTGTAATCCCAGCACTTTGGGAGACCAAGCTGGGAAGACTGCTTGAGCCCAGGAGTTCGAGATCAGCCTGGGAAACATGGTGCAAACCTGTCTCTACCAAAAATACAAAAATTAGCTGAGCATGGGAGTGTGCACCTGTAGTCCCAGCTACTATGAAGGCTGAGGTGGGAGGATAGCTTGAGCCCAGGAGGCAGAGGTTGCAGTGACCTGGGATTATACCATCACACTCCAGCCTGGGGGACAGAGCCAGACCCTGTATCAAAAAGAAAAAAAATCAGTTGACTTAATTTTGTAGGTCTGTGACTAGCCTTCTTTGTTCTGTTCATTGAGCTACATGTCTATCCTTTCATCAGTGCCATACTGTCTTAGTTACAGTAGCTTTATAAGAAGTTTTGAAATTGAGTAATATGTTTATCCAACTTTGTTACTTTGTTCTTGTTTTCCAAAATTGTTTTGGCTATTTCAGCTCCTTTGATTTTGATAAACAATTTTAAATCAAAAGTTTACTGGGAATTTGAAAGGGATAGCACTGAATCTATTGATCGAATTTAGGAGAGGAGAAGCAAATCAAGACGGTGGAATAGCAGGTTCCATGATTGTCCTCCCTCCAGGGACACTGATCTAAGAACTAGCTACATGAAGAAAGCACCTTCATAAGAACCAAAATCCAGTTGACTACCCACAGTACCTGGTTTTAACTTTATATTGTTAAAAGAGGCACCGAAGAGGTAGAAACAAACAGTCTTGAATTACAAACACCAAACTTCCCCCGTTCCCCACCCTCTATCTCCCACCCTAACAGCAGTGCTGGGGTACAGAGAGGATTTCTGTACACTGGGGAAGAGAGAGCACAGTAATTGAGACACTGAACGCAGTGCTGACCTGACACAGCAGAGAGAAAAACCAGACCAAACTCTGCTGATCCTCACCACCAGAGGGAGCATTTTTTAAACCAGTGCTAGCCTGAGGGGAATCACAGATTCCAGAGGTGGGAACTTGAGTTCCCAGAAACCTCACCACCGAGGATGAAAGTGCTCTTGGGCTCTAAATAAACCCAGACAGTCTAGACCACAAGGACTGCAGCTCCTAACAGAGTCCCAGTGCTGAACTGAGCCCAGAGACAATGACCTGCTGAAACAGCATCAAGGAGGCTAAGACAGTACTGGCATCAATCCTCCACTAACCCCAGGCTGCAGAACTCGCAGCTCCAAACCTTCTGCTTGAGGAGAAGAGAAGGAAGCGTGGGGAGGACTTAGTCTTGCATCTTGGATACCAGCTCAGCCACAGCAGGATAGAAAATGGATCAGTCGTGCCGCCTCCTTTCCAAACCCTAGTTCTAGGAGGACATTTCTAGACACACCCTGGGCCATAAGGGAACCTGCTGCCTTGAAGGGAATTACTCAGTCCTGGCAACATTCATTATCTGTTAACTGAAGAGACCTTGGGCCTTGAATAAACAGCAGTGATACCCAGGTACTACATCCAGGGGCTTGGGTGAGCCTCTGAGACTTGCCGGCTTCAGGTAAGACTCATAACCAGCTGCAGCAGCTACAGGGCAAAACTCCTTCTGCTTGAGAAAAGCAGAGGGAAAAAGCAAAGGTTGACTTTGTCTTGCACCGTAGGTATTGGCTTGTCCACAGAGTAGTAGAGCACAAAGCAGGTTCTTGGAATCCCTCATTGCAGAGCTTGGCTCTTGGATTGCGTTTCTTGATCCGCCTTGATCAAGAGGGGAATGCAACTGCTCTGAAGGAGGATTCCTAGGCCAGACAGAATTCACCACAACCTGACTTAAGAGCCGTTGGGTCTTAAGGGACTATCAGGTAGAACACTCGCTTTCGGCCTTTGGTGGTGGTGGCCAGGGTGGGTGAGGCTCTTCTGCCTTTGGAAAGGGGAGGAAACGGTGGGAAGGACAGGATCTTATGGTTTGAGTACCAGCTCAGAGACAGTACAATGACACACTAGGTAGACTTCTAAGGTTTCTAACTCTAGTCCCTGGTTTCTGAACAGCATACCTGGACCTGCCTGGGGCCTGGGGGAACTCCCCACCTTGAAGTGAAGGACACGGTGCTGGCAGCTTTTGCCACCTGCTTATTGTAGAGCCCCAGAACCTTGAGTGACCATAGGCAGTAGGCAAGAGTGATTGCAGCAGTCCTTGGGTGAGACCCAATGCTGCGTTGGCCTCAGGTCTGACCAGGACAATCATAGTGGTAGTGGCTACAGGGGTTCTTGTCTCACTCCACCCTCAATTTCAGATGACTCAGAAAGAGAGAGACTCTGTTTGTTTGGGAGAAAGAACAAGAGCTGCTGCCTGGTAATAGGGAATTCTTCCAGATCCTGTCCAAGACCATCAAGGCAGTACCTCTATGAGATTGCAAGAACCACAGTGTTACTGGGCTTGGATGCCTCCTAAAGCAGATACAGCTTAGATTACAATATTCAAATCCTTTTGAATATCTGAAAAGCTTTCCTAAGAAGGATAGTTACAAATAAACCCAGACTTCCAAGGCTATAATAAATATCTATCTCTGCAATACTCAGACACAGGAGAACATCTACAAGCATCAAGACAATTCAGGAAACTTTTCAGTGGAAACATTACATGCCAACAGAGAGTGGAATGACATATCTAAAGTGTTGAAGAAAAAAAGAAACAGGAAAACTTTTACCCTAGAAGAGTATATCTGTTAAAAATATTCTTCAAACATGAAGGAGAAATAGTTAATCAGATAACAAAAGCAGCAGGATTTAATCAACAGCAAACCTGTTCTGCAAGAAATGCTAGGGGGAGTATTTTAATCAGAAAGAAAATGATGTTGATGAGCAATAAGTAATCATCCGAAGGTGCAAAACTCACTGATTATAGTAAGCACACAGAAAAACACAGAATATTATAATATTATAACTGTGCTGTGTATAAGCCACTTTTATTCTTCATAGACAGACTAAATGATGAGTCAAATAACAATAATAGCTACAATAACTTTTCAAGACATAGACAGTACAATAAGGTCAAAATAGAAACAACAAAATTTTAAAAAGTGGGGGGACAAAGGTAAGGCCTAGAGTGTATATTAATTTTCTTTTTCCTTTTTATGAAAATGGTATTAAGTTTTTATCAGCTTAAAATAATGGGTTATAAGATAGTATTTGCAAGCCTCATGTTAACTTTAAACTGAAAAACATACAATAGATACACAAAAAATAAAAAGCAAGAAATAAAATTGCATCACCATAAAAAATCACCTTCACTACAAAGAAGACAGAAGAAAATAAAGAAGGAAGAAAAGTCCACAAAATAACCAGAAAACAATAAAATGATGAGTGAGTCCTTACTTATAAATAATTACACTGAATGTAAATAGACTTAACTCTCCAATCAAAAGACATAGAGCAACCAAATGGATAAAAGAAAAAAGACCCATGCAAGGCTGGTTCAATATACGCAAATCTATAAATGTAATTCACCACATAAACAGAACCAAAGACAAAAACCACATGATTATCTCAATAGATGCAGAAGAGGCCTTTGACAAAATTCAACAGTGCTTTATGCTAAAAACCCTAATAAACTAGGTATTGACAGAACATATCTCAAAATAATAAAAGCTATTTACGACAAACCAATAGCCAGTATCATACTGAATGGGCAAAAACTGGAAGCATTCCCTTTGAAATCCAGCACTAGACAAGGATGCCCTCTCTCACCACTCCTATTCAATATAGTACTGGAAGTTCTAGCCAGAGCAATCAGGCAAGAAAAAGAAATAAAAGGTATTCAAATAGGAAAGGAGGAAGTCAAATTGTCTCTATTTGCAGACGACATGATTGTATATCTAGAAGACCCCATCGTCTCAGCCCAAAATCTCCTGAAACTGAT
>PVKP010052351.1:0-12499 GCA_004027715.1 Plecturocebus donacophilus | reverse complement strand
TCCAAGAGACCCCTGAAGGTGTTAGTTTCACAAATAATGTGATAATATTGTTTTTCTCCAAGTATCAGTAAAATATTTTTAATTATTGAAAGAAGACAAAAAAAGAAAAATAAGTCAAATCACAAATCCTATATGCAAGGAGGCCTACGAAAAATTTTCAGAAGTCTAGGAAGTATTTACCTTCAAATTTGCTAATAGTGGCTTGTTTTGGCATCCTCCTAAAGTTGAGAGAAATTCTAATGAATAGAGAATGTACCTCATGGTAGGCAAATAGACAGTGATAAGCTAGTAATAAAAACCCAGTTAGCAGTAATATTAATATCCATGGAAACAACACCTAGAAATAGCTAAATTAATGTAACTTAATAGCCATATCCCAGTATCCCCAAAGAAGAAAAAAAAATCCAAATTTAACTTTTGGGATTAGTAAATAAATCTGGAAGTGAGTACTACACCACGTAAAGAGTAGGTTTTGCAATTCTCCTTGTGTTGCCAAATAATCTCCGTTTACTTTCACATATCCTTTTAAAGTAAAATGAAATAATTTATTTATAACAAAAATTATTATAAATACAATAGGCACAAACTCAAATTCCAACAGTTTTCTAAGGTTCACAAACCTTTAGGCTGAGTATCAGACATTAAAAGAAAGATGTCATCATCAGTTCTTCGTTTTTCTTTATTTTGCGCAGCCTGCTTCACAGAATTATCTTTCTTACTTTGTTGTGAGCACCTGCAAAAGAGAACTGTATTATACTCAATTCTAATACAGCCCAAACGAATTTAGAAACCTAATGGCATATATTTAAAACTCCAACAGGTTACAAACACAGTCCCACACAGCAGACTATAAGATCTGGATGGTGAAAAATATACATTGAATTCAGATTTGAGAAATAAGTTATCCTCCCTTTTCTACCTTTAAATTCCCCATGTGTGTTTTGGGGGAAAAAATGGGCTATCAACATTGGAGGACTGTACACATGCAAAACGAGCAAGAGAGTAATATTATACAAGTATTAAATAAGTTACATTTTAAAAGTGAAATTCCAAGAGAAGTAAGTACCCCAATAATCAAACAATTATAAGCCAAAGCTGAATGTTATTATATTTCAAGCACGGTTCATATATCAAAAAGTAAGTGTGGTAACAAATTTCCAATAGTATGTGGCAATAAATTTTACCTGTAGAGAAAATAGTTCAAAGCCTAAGGCACTGGTAAAATAACAAATTTTAGAATGATAGGCACAATATTATTATTAATAAAAATTTAGAAATATAAAACATACTAAAATGTATAAATGCATACATGTAAAATAAAATATAAAAATTTAGACTGGAAGGATTCAAGCCTATTTGGATAGTAGATAACTCTAAAGAAGGAGAGTAATAGAATCAGGGAATATAAAATAAATAAGTTTTCAACTTTCTATAATACTTTTTTTTAAACAATTAAAAAAATAAAGAATTATATTAGTTAAATCTCAGTGATATGTATTGGGATATTAGTCTCCTTACTTATGTGCATAAAGTATTTTATAATTCAAAAAATATAAATTATTTACAACTAAGGCAACTAGTGCAAGTCAAAAACAAGGACTATAAAGACCAATAACACATAATGCCTCTTTGTCTTGAGAGAATTATTTGGAAGGCTAAAAATGACATATTATAAATTAAAAGCTAGAGTATTCAAACATTGCCAGTGTAGTGTCATAAAGAAAGAGTCACTGCTCCTATTACATTGCTCATTTTCATATTTGCTTTGGTAAAATTTTCTGTATTTTCAGATTGGAAATTAAAAGGCCAAATAATCAAAACTGTGAGGGAGGGTGAGCCACTTCCACTTGCAAAGAGGTTCTGATTGAGTCAAATTATTCCACTCCTCAACCCTCAAGAATCATTCAATTAGAGCTTGGTGATAACTTTTAGCAGTAGAATATAAATAACTCCCACATGTATAACATTCCAATAATGGAACACTAGGCGTAAGTAGGTTAAAAGACTGAAACCTAACAAGACTGTAGAATGCTTTTCTTCCTCTCACATCTTACCACCACATTCTTAAAGGTCTATTTACAGTAATTGCTTTTATCTGGTACATCATGTCCAACTATCCAAAAAAGAAAAGAAAAGAAAATTAAAAGCACACTAAAAGAAAAAAAACACAATTTGACAACAAGTATGAGAACAAGAACCAGACATGTCAGAGATGTTGAATTATCAGGCTAGGAATTTAAAACAAATATTATCAACAGATAAAGTATACAGCATATAAGCACTTATGGGCAACATTAGCAGAGAGAAAGGGTAAGAAAGAATGAAAAAGACACACCAAAAATTAAAACACTGTAACAAAAATGAACAATGCCTTGGATGGGCTAACTAGTAGACAGGATGCGAAAAAGGAGAATCCCTGAACTTGATTATATATTAATAGAAAATTCCAACACAGGAAAGAAAAAAAAAAGATTTAAAACTCTGTAACAGATGTTAAAGAAATGTGAGACAACTACAAAAGGTGTAGCACAGGCATAATGGGAATATTACAAGGAGAAGAAAGAGGTAAAGAAACAGAGGAAATATGAAAAGCAATAATGCATGAGAATTTCCCCAAATTAATGTCAGACACAAAATCACAGACTGGCAAGTTCAGAGAACACCAAAGAGAATAAATGCCCAAAAAACAACACCTAGGCATATCATATTAAACTGAAAAAAATCAAAGATTTTAAAACAGTTCATAAAATCCAGAAGAAAAAAAAAACCTTAAGTATAGAAAAACAAAAATAGGCATTTTATCTGATTTCTCAGAAACCATGCAAGTAAGAACATTATAGAGGGAAATCTTTTAAGTGTTTAGAGAAAAAAAACCTACCAACCTAGAATTCTGTATCCTGTGAAATTATCCTCCGTAAGTGATAGAGAAATAAAGATGTCCACAGATTTAAAAAAATGAAAAAAGAAGAAGAAGAAGAAGATAATAACCTGTTGCCAGTAGACCAGTCTTCCAAGAAATGTTAGAAGTTCTCCAAAGAGAAGACAAATGACACAGGTGAGAAATTCAGATCTATGTAAAGAAAGAGCATCAGAGGAAGAATCAATAAAAGTAAAAGAAAATTTTTTATTTTTCTTATTTGTAAACTATAAATGCCTATATTTAAAAAGAAGAAAGATCTAAAATAAGTAATCTAAGCTTCCAACTTAGGAAATGAGTAAAAGAAGACCAAGTCAATTCCAGAGTAAGCAGAAAACAGAAAACAGGAGCTTGACAAAAATCAATGAAACCAAAAGTTGATTATTTGAAAAGATAAATAAAATTGAGAGGCCTCTAGCCAGATTAAGAAAAATACACAAAATACTAGTTTCACAAACGAAAGAGAAAACATCACTATAGACAAGAAAAGAATAGTAAAAGTATAACAGGAATATTATGAACAACTATATTTGATAAGCCCATATATTTAATAACCTACATGAAATACACCAATTTCTTGAAAAGCACAATCTACCAAAACTCACACAAGAATAAATAGACAATCTAAATGTACATATATGATTTTTTTAAATGGATCAATAATTAATACACTTACAAAATGTACAACATGTGGCACAAATCGATTCACTGGTAAATTCTACCAAACATTTCAGGATGAAATTATATCAATTCTCCACTATCTCTTTGTAAAAATAAGAGCAGAGGGAGCATTTCTTAACTCATCCTATGAAGCCACTATTGCCCTAGTACCAAAAAAAAAGATATCACAAGCCAAGAAAACTAGACTAATATCACTCATGAGACAGATGCAAAAATACACAGGAAAATATTAGCTATGAGAATCCAACAAAATATAAAAAAGAACTATAGACCACAACTAGCGTGATTTATCACAGGTATGCAAGGCTGTTTCAACATTTAGAAAACAATTGGTGTAAGTGATTCCATCAAAGCTAATGAAGAAAAATCACATGATCAGGGGCAAGGCCAAGATGGCCGACTAGAAACACAGGCGATTGGAGGCTCCCACTGAAAAGAACCATAATTAAGGTGTGAATCCTTCACTGGCAACCAAGGTATCCAGGTTCTCTCAATAGATCTGACTAGGCAGCTGGCATGACCCACAGAGAGGAAGGAAGAGCGGTGTGGTATGGTGGCCACCTGAGAGCCACACAGGGCAGGGGAGCCCCCACCCCCCAGCCAAGGAAGGCACTGAGTGAGGGAAACTGCTTTCTCCATGGAACTGTGCAATGCATGTAAACCATGCTTTTTCCACAAAACTATGCAACCCATAGATTAGAAGATCCCACTCGTGAACCCAGGCCATGGGGGCCTAGGGTCCCAATCCTAAAGCTGCACACATTCTCAACAGCCTCTGAGCTGGAATCTGCTTAAGCCTGCTGAGCTTGTGGGGTGAGGAGCGACCAGTATCACAGCTGCAACCACCTGCTGTCTAAGCTGTTTGAGCTCCTTGAGGAAGCAGCATCAGCCAGTACTGGGACTCATAACTGTCTAACAAGCTAAGCTCCCTGGGCAGGGAAAGGGCAGCATCCACCTCTATAGCTCCAGGCTGTGCTATTCCACTGTTGGAGCCAGGGAGGCTGGACAACTTCATCCCAAGAAGTATCCCCCAAGGCCCAACAGCTGGCTGTGGCAGACTCCTGCCAGAGAGTCTCTTCAGGCCTGACCCTGACCCATCCTTCCTCACTGGGTGGGGCTTCCCTGCATGGACTCCAACAACTCTGGCTGGAGGCTCAGGAACAAAACCCAGATATCCCTGGGCCTCAGCCCCAGGGGGAATAGTGGCTGTAGTCTCTTCAGACCAGCAGACCTGGCTTTCCACCTAGTGGTTCTCAGAAATCCAAGCAGCCCAGATGAGTGGTTTTGCCCCCAGCGAAGCACACCCCCACCAACAAAAAACAGCCAAAGTACTTTGTTAAATGGGTCCTGTTCCCTGTGCCACACAACTTGGTGAGACCCTCCAACAGGGGTTGTCAGACACCCTATACAGGAGCAATCCTACTGGTATCAGGTTGATGCCCCTCAAGGTCAGAGATCCCAGAAGAAGGAGTAGGCACCCATCTTTGCTGTTCTCCAGCCTCCTTAAGTGATATCTCCATGCATGGGAGTGAACCAGATGAACAGGGCCTAAAAAAGTGAACCCCCAGTGAACCGCAGCAGCCTTACAGAAGAGGGACCAGACCAATTCAAGAAAAACAAACAGAAAGCAACAACAACAGCATCAACCACAAAAAAAAAGTCCCCCAAAAAAACCCATCCAAGAGTGAGTATCCTCAAAGATCAAAAACAGACAAACTCATGAAGATGAGAAATAGTCAACAAAAAAATGCTGAAAACCCAAAAGGACAGAGTGCTTCTCCTCTTCCAAATGATTGCAACGCTTCTCCAGTAAGGACACAGAACTGAACAGAGGAAGAGATGGACAAATTGACAGAAGCAGGCTTCAGAGATGGGTGATTAACAAAAACATAGCTGAGCAAAAGGTGCACATTTCAACCCAATGTAAACAAGCCAAAAACCTTGGTAAAGATTACAAGAGCTGCTACCTAAAATAACCAGTTTAGAGAGGAAGATAAATGACCTGGAGCTGAAAAAGATAGCACAAGAACTTCGTGAACCATACACAACTATCAACAGCCAAATCAACTAAGTGGAAGAAAGGATATCACAGTGTGAAGACCACCTTGCTGAAATAAGGCATGCAGACAACATGAGGGAAAAAAAGAAACAAAAGGAATGAAACTTCCAACAAATATGGGATTTCCAAAAACACTGAACTTATGATTGATTGAAGTACCAAAAGGAAACAAAGAGAATGAAAACAAGCCGGAAAACACTTTAGGATATTATCCAAGAGAATGTCCCCAACCTAGCAAGACAGGCTAACATGCAAATTCAGGAAATACAGAGAACACCAAGATAACCCATGAGAAGATCAATCCCAAGAAACATAATCATCAGATTCTCCAAGTCTGAAATCAAAGAAAAAATGTTAAGGGTAGCCAGAAAGAAAGGCCAGGTGACCTACACCAGGAAGCCCATTAGACTAACGGTGAACCCTCTCAGGAGAAACAATACAAGCCAGAAGAGATTGGCAGTCAATATTCAACATTCTTAAACGATTTTCAGCCTAGAATTTCATATCCAGCCCAACTAAGTGTCATAAATGAAGGAGAAATAAAATCCTATCCAGACAAACAAATGCTGAAAAAATTCATTACCACCAGGCTTGCCTTGCAAGAGCTCCTGAAGGAAGCACTAAATATCGAAAGGAAAAACTGGTACCAACTACTGCAAAAACACATGAAAATATAAAGACCAATGACACTGTGAAGAAACTGCTAGCAAAACAACCAGCTAGCATCATGATGACATGATCAAATTCACAAATAACAATATTAACCTTAAATATAAATGGACTAAATGCCCTAATTAAAAGGCACAGAATGGCAAAGTGTATAAAGAGTCAAGACCCACTGGTGTGCTGTATTCAGGAGACCCATCTGACATGCAAAGACACACATAGGCTCAAAATAAAGAGATGAAAAAAAATTTACCAAGCATATGGAAAGAAAAAAAGGAAAAGAAAAAAAAAGCAGGAGTTGCAATCCTAGTCTCTGACAAAACAGACTTTAAACCAACAAAGATCAAAAAAGACAAAGAAGGGCATTATATCATAGTAAAGGGACCAATTCAAAAAGAAGAGCTAACTAACCTAAATATATATGCACCCAATACAGAAGCACCCAGATTCATAAAACAAGTTCTTAGAGAACTACAAAGAGACTTAGACTCCCACACAATAACAGTGGGAGACTTTAGCACCCTACTGTCAATATTAGACAGATCAACAAAACAGAAAATTAACAAGGACATTTAGGACTTGAGCTCAGTTCTGGATCAAGTGGACCTAACAGTCATCTACAGAACTCTCCACCCCAAATCAACAGAATACACATTCTTCTAAGTGCCACATGGCACTTATTCTAAAATTGGCCACATAACTGAAAGGAAAACTCACCTCAAAAATGCAAAATAACTGAAATCATAACAAACAGTCTCACAGACCACAGTGCAACACAATTAGAATTCAGGATTAAGAAACTCACTCAAAACCACACAATTCCATGGAATTTGAACAACCTGCTCCTGAGTAAATAATGAAATTAAGGAAGAAATCAAGAAGTTCTTTGAAACTAATGAGAACAGACAACATACCAGAATCTGTGGGACACAGCTAAAGCAGTGTTAAGAGGAAAATTTATAGCACAAAATGCCCAAATTGGAAAGCTAGAAAAATTTTAAATCAACACACTAAAACACAATTTAAAAAGCTAGAGAGGCAAGTGAAAACTAATCCAAAAGCTAGTAGAAGACAAGAAATAACAAAGAGCAGAATTGAATGAGATAGAGACCAAAAAAAAAAAAACTCAAAAAAAAAAAAAAAAAAAAAAAAAAAAAAAAAAAATATATATATATATATATATATATATATATATATATATATATATATCAATGAATCCAGGAGCTGGTTTTTGGAAAAAAATTAACAAAATAGATAGACTGCTAGCCACACTAATAAAGAAGAACAGAGAGAACAATCAAACAGACTCAATAAAAAATGATAAAAGGGATATCACCACTGACCCCACAGAAATACAAACTACCATCAGAAAATACTATAAACACCTTTATGCAAATAAACTAGAAAATCTAGAAGAAATGGATAAATTCCTGGACACATACACCCTCCGAAGGCTAAACCAGGAAGAAGTCTTGAATAGATTCAGAATCCCTGAATAGACCAATAAGAAGTTCTGAAATTAAGGCAGTAATTAATAGCCTACCAACCAAAACAGCCCAGGACCAGCCGGATTCACAGCCAAGTCTACCAGAGGCATAAAGAGGAGCTGCTACCATTCCTTCTAAAACCATTACAAACAACTGAAAAGGAGGGACTCCTCCCTAACTCATTTTATAAAGCCAGCATCATCCTGATATCAAAACTAGGCAGAGACACAACAACAACAACAAAAACCTTCAGGTAATATCCCTGATGAACATCGATGCAAAAATCCTCAATAAAATACTAGCAAATCGAATCCAGCAGCACAACAAAAAACATCCACCATGATCAGGTTGGCTTCATCCCTTGGGATACAAGGCTGGTTCAACATACACAAATCAATAAATTTAATCCATCACATAAACAGAACTAATTACAAAAACCACATGATTATCTCAATGGATGCAGAAAAGGCCTTTGATAAAATTCAACATTGCTTCATGTTAAAAACTCTCAACTAGGTATAGATGAAACATATCTCAAAATAATAAGGGCTATTTATGAAAAACCAACAGCCAATATCATATTTAATGGGAAAAATCTGGAAGCGTTCCCTTTGAAAACCAGCAAAAGACAAGGATGCCCTCTCTCACCACTCCTATTCAATACAGTATTGGAAGTTCTGGCCAGGGCAGTCAGGCAAGAGAAATAAAGGCTATTCAAATAGGAAGAGAGGAAGTCAAATTGTCTGACTTTATATTTAGAAAATCCCATTATGTCATCCCAAAAACCCATTAACCTGATAAGCAAATAAAGAAAACATTTCACATATATACCGTGGAATACTATGCAGCCATAAAAAAGGATGAGTTGATGTCCTTTGCAAGAACATGGATGAAGCTGGAAACCATCATTCTCAGTGAACTGACACAAGAACAGAAAACCAAACACTGCATGTTCTCACTCATAAGTGGGTGTTGAACAATAAGAACACATGGACGCAGGGAGGGGAACCTCCTGTCAGGGGGTAGGGGGCTAGGGGAGGGATAGTAGGAGGGTGGGGGGCTGGAGAGGGATAGCATTAGAAGAAATACCCAATGTAGATGATGGGGTGATGGATGCAGCAAACCACCATGGCACGTGTATACCTATGTAACAAACCTGCACGTTCTACACATGTACTCCAGAACTTAAAAGTATAATTTTAAAAGTTTTTTAAATTTCATGACAAAGACACCAAAAGCAACTGCAATAAAAGCAAAAACTGACAAATGGGGTGTGATTAAACTAAAGAGCTTCTGCACAGGAAAAAACTATCAACAGAGTAAAGAGGCAATCTACAGAATGGAAGAAAATTTTTGCAAACCATGTATCCAACAAAGATCTAATATCCAGCATCTGTAAGAACATAAACCAATTTAGAAGAAAAAAACAACTCTATTAAAAAGTGGACAAAGGGCATGAACTGGCACTTTTCCAAAGAAGAAATACATGTGGAAAACAATCACATGAAAAAGAGCTCAGTATCACTGATCACTAGAGAAATGCAAATTAAAACCACAATGAGATACCATCTCACACTAGTCAGAATGGCTATTACTAAAAAGTCAAAAAGTAACATACTGGCGAGGTTGCAGAAGAAAGGGAGGACTTATACACTGTTGGTGGGAGCATAAATTACCCATTGTGGAAAACAGTGTGGCCATTCCTCAAAGACCTAAAGACAGAACTACCATTCAACCCAATAATCCTATTATTGGGTATATACCCAAAGGGATATAAATCATTCTATGATAAAGACACTTGCATGTGTATGTTTACGGCAGCACTATTAAAAATAGCAAAAACATGGAACTAACCTAAATGCCCATCCATGATAGACTGATAAAGAACATGTGGTACATGTATACCATGGAATAATTTGCAGCTATAAAAAAGAATAAGATTATGTCCTTCCCAGGGACATGGATGGAGCTAAAGGCCATTATCTTTAGCAAACTAATGCAGGAACAGAAAACCAAATACCACATGTTCTCACTTATAAATGGGAGTTAAATGATAGGAACACATGGACACAGAGAGGGGAACAAGGGACACTTGGCCTATTGGAAGGTTGAGGGTGGGAGAAGGGAGAGGTTCAAGAAAAATAACTACTGTGTACAAGACTTAATACCTGGGTGATGAAATAATGTGTACCACAAACCTTCATGACGCAAGTTTACCTATGAAACAAACCTTCACACATACCCCTAAACTTAAAATAAGAGCTTAAAAAAAGACATTATGCTAAGCAAAATAAGCCTGTTCAAACAGCAAATACCGCATGATTTGAATTATATGAGGCTACCTAAAATAGTCAAACTTAATCAGAGAATATAATGGGGGAGGGGAATGTATGGGAATGGAATATTGTTAATGTACTAGACATAAAATTGCAATTATGTAGGATGAAAAAGTTCTAGAGATCTCAAGTACAATATTATGCCAACAGTTAACAATATTGTATTGTACATACAAAATTCACTAAGAGGTCAGATCTCATGTTAAGTGTTCTTAGGACATTAAGATAAACATTTTTTAAAAGGATAATGAATTTTTTACATCAACCTTTTTGAAACTGTCAAGAAAATAAAAAGGCATGCTACAGATTGGAAGAAAATATTTGGAAAAGCTGTATCTGATAAATAACTGATATCAAAAATATACAAAGAATCCTTAAACTCAAAAATAACTCATGGATTATAATAAATGTACCACAGTGGTGTGGGATGTTGACAATGGGAAGGCTGTGCACATGTGGGGACAGGGATTATATTGGAAGTCTATGTACTTTCCATTTAATTTTGCTATGAACCCAAAACTGCTCTAGAAAAATTAATTCTATTAAGAAAAGTCAACAGATGAAAAAAGTTGCTAGAAGCCTATAAAATATGTATAATAAGCAAATAACTTATTCTAGCTTGTAAGAATATTAATATCCATGAGGTAAATGCAGAAAAGAAAGACTGATTCTTATAAAAGGAAGGATAAGCAGGAAACCACTAGAATCTGCCTTTCCAGTATTCAAACAAATAATATGAAAACAAAAGATAGAATCATTTTACATTTAAAAGAAATAGCGTCTTAGTCCATTCAGATGCCATAACAAAATGCCACAAACTAGGCAGCTTATAAACAAAATAGATTGTATCTCATACTTTTGGAGACTGGGCCAAGATCAAGGCACTCAGGACCCACTTGTAGGTTCAGACACAACCACACTTTCACCATAATGTCACAAGGCCAATGACAAGGGTTTGAGCTTTTTATTTTAAATAAGACGTTTCTTTTATAAGGAGCTCTTCCTTTATGACTTAATCACCTCCCAAAGGCCCACCACCATGTACTAAAGCCATCAGAGGGGCTAGGATTTCTATACATAAATTTTGAAGGGACAAAAATCTCATTGTGGCTGGTTGGACACTGAGTGCAGCCCACAGAGGGCAAGCCAAAGCAGGGTGGGGTGTCACTTCACCGGGCAAGCGCAAGGGGTTGGGGAATTTTTCTTCCCTAACCAAGGGAAGCTGTGAGAGACTGCATTGGGAGAGAGAAGGAAGAGCAAAAATTCAAAAGCTAGCAGAAGACAAGAAATTGTAATAAAGATCAGAGCAGAACTGAAGGAGGTAGAGACTCGAAAACCCCTTCAAGATATCAATGCATCCAGAAGCCAGTTTTTTTTAAAAAGATCAACAAAATAGACTGCTAGCCAGACTAATAAAGAAGAGAGAGAAAAATCAAATAGACACAATAAAAAATGATAAATGGGATATCACCACTGATCCCACAGAAATACAAATGACCATCAGAGAATAATATAAACACCTTTATGCAAATAAACTAGAAAATCTAGAAGAAATGGATATATTCTTGGACACATACACGTTCCCAAGACCAAACCAGGAAGAAGTTGAATATCTGAACAGGCCAAAAACAAGGTCTGAAATTGAGGCAATAATGAATAGCCTAAAACCAAAAAAAGTCCTAGACCAGACAGATTTACAGCCAAATTCTACCAGAAGTACAAAGAGAAGCTGACACCATTCCTTGTGAAACTATTCAAACAACAGGAAAAAAGGGACTCTTCCCTAATCCATTTTATAAGGCCAGCATCAACTTGATACCAAAACCAGGCAGAGACACAACGAAAGAAAGAAAATTTCAGGCCAGGGGGAGATGCGGCCAAGATGGCCGCATAGGAGCAGCTCAGGATTGCAGCTCCCAGTGAAAGTGCAGGGGGTGAGTGGACGCCGCATTTCCAGACGGATTTTTATTACCCCCAGACCAGGAGATCCCCAGGCGGAGCAGACCCACGGGTCGCCAGTGCGGCTGTTTGGGCCGGCGCGGCTGCTTTGCCGGTGCCCCGGCGCGGCGGTTCTCCGCACAAAATCCACTGGTCTGTGTGCCCTTTGAACTGGCGAGTGGAGCTACGAGAAGGCAGATTAAAAAGGGGACTGAATCAGGGAGCCAGCCCGGGAGATTCCCAGGCAAAAAAGCGCTACGAATCTCAGCGCCGCTGTTTCAGCCCGCGCAGTGTGTCCCCGCAGGGGAAATCACACAGATCCCGGCGCCTTTTCAACAGGCGACTGGAACACCTGGGAGTCGACCATTCAACTAAAAAAAGGCTTTGAGACAGTGAGCCAGGTGATCAGGCTCGG
>PVKP010052350.1:0-12490 GCA_004027715.1 Plecturocebus donacophilus | reverse complement strand
TCTGATGCAGTACCTAGCAAGTGTTGACTGCTCAGGAAATGGTGGCCTTTACTATGAAGGAATCACTCCTTTGATACCGTGGAGCAAACATGGCGGCTGGGAGTGGGAGCTAGAGTGTCTGACCTGGTTCTGAGGGCTCGTTTAATTGCTCCCCATCTCCTGGCTTCCTCCTCTCTGAGACTCAGGAGTCCCAGTGACCTGCAGCCTTGCTTAGAAATGTATCTGTAAAAGTTCCAAAGCAAAGGCACTGCCCCACGGAGCTGAAATCAGTAGTTGAGAAGCACATGGCAGGGATCAGTCCTTCTTCCTAACTGGGTTACCTGTAGGAACTTTATTTACTCATAACTTTAGAGGCTGCTTTAAGGCTGGGGACCTGGGTGTGGAATGGAAGATTCTATATGTCAGTGAGCACTCCTCTGGTCTGCCCATACTTCTAAAAAGCAGAGCACAGAACCGGGCGCAGTTTCTCACGCCTGTAATCCCAGCACTTTGGGAGGCCGAGGCAGGTGGATCATGAGGTCAGGATATCAAGACCATCTGGCTAACATGGTGAAACCCCATCTCTGCTAAAAATACAAAAAAAATTAGCTGGGCTTAGTAGCATGTGCCTGTAGTCCCAGCTATTTGGGAGGCTGAGGCAGGAGAATTGCTTGAACCTGGGAGGAGGAGGGTGTAGTGAGCCAAGATCACACCACTGCACTTCAGCCCGAGTGACAGAGCAAGACTCCGTCTCAAAGAAAAATAAAATAAACAGAGCATAGAGTCAGTGATTCTTTTGCTGCTCATTACTTAGAAAACTCAGGAAAAACAAAAATACTTCTATGAAAGTTTGGGGGCATAGAAAATGTGGGACATAGGGTGGGCAGGATCTAGTCAAGATCCCAGAGATAGACAGAGATCAACTGTGGGATAGAAATCCAGCTGCACAGAATCCTGTCCTGGAGGTGAAACTGTCACTGTGCTCTCCCCTCAGACTAAAGATGTGACCAAGGCCATGGATGACAAGAAATTTGATGAAGCCATGAAGCTGAGAGGCTGGTGAGGAAATGACGGGAAACTTACTAGCTACAGAAATCAGATGCCAGAACGAAGCCAAAGATCCTCCATGGCTCCAGGCCCAACACATGAGCTTCTGCTGCTTCCTTTTCCTGTTCTCTCTGCAGCAGTTTATTGCCCAAGAAAATTAGTTGTGAGGTGACTGGGAGGCTCAGTTCATTTCAGGGATGCTCTCCCTGACAATCAACTTTTTATAATCTGTTATTTCTATATGTGGGCCCCAGCTAGATGACAAGTTTCTCTAGGCAAGGGACAGTCTCTTGTGCTGAGCACAGTGCCTGGAGAAGAGTACTGAGAGGGTATTTGATGAACTAGTGGCCCCTTTGCAGCCACTGCCCTGTCCCTGCCCTGCCCCAGTTCTGTCCTTAGAGTTTTGCCCTGTGGAATTTCCCTCTGGGAGCAAAATTTCAGACCAGGATCCCTGTGGCTGCTAGCTTTGGGGAGTGGCCTGAAGACACCTCTCTCTATTTGTACTTCCTACAGGAGCTTCATGAACAACTGGGAGGTGTACAAACTTCTAGCTCATGTCAGACCCCCGGTATCTAAGGTACTGGCAACTTGACTTGCCCTCTCTCCTCTTCCTTCTTTCTCCCCCCGTCTCTCTTCATAAAGTGCTACCACAGTCTATACAACGTAAGCCTTGCCAACTTCTCTGCCCCACTCTGATCTTCAGTGCTGGGCCCTTGGCCCTATTAGAAAGATCTCTTCTTAACCACCCCAGATACTAGCCACCTTCTTAGTGTACCTGGGTATTTCTAACATAAGACCCATGCCCACCTCAGGACTGGCAAGATAGCATGCAACAAATGGGAAAGAGGGCTTATGTACTTTTTCTCCTGGAAAATCTGGGAATAATCACATTTAAGTATATGTGAGCCACCTCTTCCATTGGAGTAGTGGTTCTCAATATTGAGTATATATCAGAATTGTTTGGATTGCTTATTAAACATGCAAACTCCTGGGCTCCTCTCTCAGAGGAGATTCAGATCTGGGTAGAGGCCAGGAATATGGAGGTTTAATAGGCTCCCTCAGTAGATTCTGATGCAGGTGATCCAAGGATCATACCTTGGGAAATGCTGCTCTGGAAGGTCTCCCATTCATTGTATAATAACGATATCTGAGATGAGGGACAGCAGCTTTATTTATTGATCTGTGATCAAGAATTTTGCTTCCATAGTTTGTGGTAGCAAGCTGTGCTGGCATTCCTTGGGAGTGGGGTGTGTGTTGTCTCAGGGAGATGTCCCGATCCTGGGACAACAAAGGCTCAGAGTTCTGCCTCCTTTACTGACCACCTCCCTGCTCCCCTGCTGGGTTTCTGTCCTCCTCTTTCCCCTGCTTTCTCCTGTATAGAGTGGTTCACACACAGTGGCTGTGATGAACGTGGGGGCTCCGGCTGCAGGCATGAATGCTGCTGTTCGCTCCACTGTGAGGATTGGCCTCATCCAGGGCAACCGAGTGCTCGTTGTCCATGATGGTTTCGAGGGCCTGGCCAAGGGGCAGGTATGGGGACTAAAAGGAAGGAGGGCACATATTCTGGGACCCAGGCATGGTCATGGGGAAAATAAGTGTAGCAAGAATGACCTGTCCATTCTCTTGGCTTCCCCTGTTCCTTACTACCTCTCTCTCCTGTCTCAGGGTCCAGGCAGAAGTAGATATTTCATGTTAGGGCAGTAGGAACAGGCAGGAATTACTGGAATGAACCATTGCAAATAACATGTCTTATTTAATTCTCTGTCCCAAGGTTCAGCACAGTGCCTGGCATAAGTAGATGCTTAATATTTGTGAATGAGCAGTTAAGGGTACAAGAAGTTCGGTGCATGGGGAAAAGCTAATACCTGGTGTACCTCTTCTAACCAAGGGGGACCCAGGGTAGGGTTAGAACTTAAGCAGTGGCATCAGTTCCACACAGGGTTCCTAGTGCTTTCGCCTTGTGCAGAGCTCTGTGACCTTTCCCCACAGATAGAGGAAGCTGGCTGGAGCTATGTTGGGGGCTGGACTGGCCAAGGTGGTTCTAAACTTGGGACTAAAAGGTAAGGGCACCTCCTCCCAGTCATCTCTTAAAGTTGCCCTTGCATGTGGACATTAGTTCATTATGCCAGGGTCTGCTTCAACCACTCTGTTGTCTGGGTCCTCTACCCCCAAGCTCACAGTTGCTGCCATGAGGGCAAACATGCCCATCTCAACATCTTTTAGCAGCTCTGGCAATTTAGAGCTCCAGTATGTATTCTTGGATAGGACAGACAGGGTGGGCTAGGGAGGGGGGAACAAGTCAAGAAATTATAAATAAAGTGCCTCTAACTCTAGCTTTTCTCTCCCTCAATTTTCCTGTCTCTTCCCCAAATTCCAATTCCCCTTCTCCTCTTCTCCATCACTGGTCAACTAGGACTCTACCCAAGAAGAGCTTTGAACAGATCAGTGCCAATATAACTAAGTTTAACATTCAGGGCCTTGTCATCATTGGGGGCTTTGAGGTGAGTGCCCGCCACCATTTCTTCCTCTCCCTCCCACCTCCTTTTCCTCTCCCCAATCCTGCCCTTGTGCTCTTTTCTTAGGCGTACACAGGGGGTCTGGAACTGATGGAGGGCAGGAAGCAGTTTGATGAGCTCTGCATCCCATTTGTGGTCATTCCTGCTACAGTCTCCAACAACGTCCCTGGCTCAGACTTTAGCATTGGGGCTGACACAGCACTCAATACTATCTGCACGGTGAGAGCTGACCACCACTTCCATCCCTTTTGGCCGGGATTATAATCCTTAAACTGAGTGTGGTCCCGAAAAGTTAGCTACATTTTATATTAAACAAATGGGAATGTTTGAAAATGCTTCTTTGGCTGGGCGTGGTGGCTCATGCTTGTAATCCCAGCACTTTGGGAGGCCAAGGCAGGCGTTAACTTGAGGTCAGGAATTCAAGACCAGCCTGGCCAACATGGTGAAACCCATCTCTACTAAAAATACAAAAATTAGCTGGGTGTGATGGTGGGTGCCTGTAATCCCAGTCACTTGGGAGGCTGAGGCAGGAGAATTGCTTGAACCCGGGAGACAAAGGTTGCAGTGAGCTGAGATCGTGCCACTGCACTCCAGCCTGGGTGACAAAGTGTTCATTTTCCTCACTTAGAAATGCACCAGTACCCTGCATACCAAATGTTTTGTTTTGTTTTTTCCTTCTGAGATCATACAGTTAATTTTCTCAGCAGTAGAAAGGATAGATACAGTCTTTATCCCAGGAGACAAGTTCTGCAGCGTGGTTGGCAAATATGCCTGTTACCTTAAATGCAAGAACTTGATGAGCTCTAAGGGCCCTGCCAGCCTGGGGAGGATATAGTTCCAGAGTTTAATTAATGGCAGAGATTAAACAATGACAAGAATCGGGCCCCTCATCATGTCTTTCTGACTATAACCCATTGTCCTTGCAGACCTGTGACCGCATCAAGCAGTCAGCAGCTGGCACCAAGCGTCGGGTGTTTATCATCGAGACTATGGGTGGCTACTGTGGCTACCTGGCCACCATGGCTGGACTGGCAGCTGGGGCCGATGCTGCCTACATTTTTGAGGAGCCCTTCACCATTCGAGACCTTCAGGTAGCTGGCCACCCAGAGCCTGCTAGTTATCTCTTCCCTATCTCCAGACTGTCTCCGCAGTGATCTGAACTATGAGCTCTCAAGTTGAGAACAGAGCTGTTTGGTCTGTAGAATCCTGTGAAGACCAGAAGGAGTACCATGCAGGCATTCTCTGGTGTCACCTCATATGTATGACCTCAGCTACTGTTGTTGGAATGTTCATTTTGAGTCAGGTGGCCTGCTCAAAAAGGGCTAAGCCCTTTATGGGCATTTTTGCATTTTATCGTCATAATAGACATGCAAAGAAGATACTATCTCCATATAACATAGAAAGATTTAGAGAGGTTAAAAACTTTTCTAAACTCCTAAGTGAGGAGATGGTTTAACTGATTGAGAAAGTCAGTGATCTTTTTACTTCATCATGTCTCCCCTTCAGATTTCTCTTGTTGTCATTCTGCTTTTGAGAGAGATACCCTTTGACCTCTGGGGTAGGGCTCTAATGCCTATTTCACAGAGGGACTATATGATTCTTATTTCCTAGATCCCAGTTTGCTGGAAGAGAAAAGAATCACAAAGTGCAGGTTTAGCAGCAGAATGAAGAAACTCCCTAATCCAAGATCCCAGCCAACCCATACCACGAGTGGAGGGTGGGAGTCTGTCTCCTCTGGCTCAACTCAAAGCTCAAATGAAAGAACATGTCCCTTCCAGATGAATCACTGCTTTACAGACAGGCAACCCATTTGAAGACTGACACTGTGACCACAAGTCAGCCCTCTGAGGGAAGGGGAACCAGAAAGGCTTGGAAAGGGAGATTGGAGAAAGTGAGGGGCTGAACACTGACAGTTACTGCAGCTGTCTCTAATGCTCCCTCTTCCTGTTCTGTCTCATTTGGAGTCTTTGTTTAAATTTCAGCCCACAGTGAGCTTCTTAAAGGAATTAGGCACAGTTCAGGCCCAGGATTGTAAACAACTCTCTTCCATGACTCCCTTCCTTCCTGGCGAGGCCTGGTGTGGAAGAAGAGAGATTTATACCCGACATCACTCACTCCCAACTAGGCTTAGGATTTATTCTTTCTTTTTCAGGCAAATGTTGAACATCTGGTGCAAAAGATGAAAACAACTGTGAAAAGGGGCTTGGTGTTAAGGTACCTCATCCATGGTTTGTTCCTAAGTGAAGAAGGAAAATAAGCTTCGGCTCAAACCTATAGAATGGCCATGGTTGGGACACCCTGAGGAATCTGTAGATATAAAGAGAGGGGGCCAGACTATCCCTTGAACCCTGGGAGGAGATTAAAATTGAAAGGAAAGAACAAAGGCAGAAAGGGGAGGTTAGGGAGGCAACTACAGAGTCACAGGCTTTTGGTCTCCACCTGGCAGGAATGAAAAGTGCAATGAGAACTATACCACTGACTTCATTTTCAACCTGTACTCCGAGGAGGGAAAGGGCATCTTCGACAGCAGGAAGAATGTGCTTGGTCACATGCAGCAGGTAGGGAAGACACCCTAGTCATGTCCTTCATCAGACAGCCATACCTGCCAGCAGCCACTGAGGCTTCCACTGGCCTTTTCCAGTATTCTGGAGGAGGCTGTCAGTGCCGTCATAGAGCATGGGCCTGCAGTCTCTTACAGTCATAGAATCAAAACACCTTCATCCTGGAAATAACCTTAGAGATTATATGGGCCATCCTTTTCATTTAGGGCAGGGTTTTTCAACCTTGGCAGCTTTGCCTTGTGGGGCTGGATGATAATTTGTCAGGGGTAGCTGTTTATGCACTGTAGGACAGTTGTGCAGCATCCCTGGTCTCTATCCACTAGATGCCAGCAGCACCTCCCTCTCACTCCCAGTTGCAACAAAAATGTCACCAAATATTCCCACTTTCCCACCTGCTTCCTCTTAGTTCAAAGGAAATCTGTATGATGTTTTATATTCTGAGGTGCTACCAAGGGCAGCCAGATTGGGCCACAAAAAAACACTTTTATGTCATCAATGACAGTGACCAGCAAAAGCTGCTAGGCTGAAGAGGGGCAGGCAACTGACCCATTGGCCAATAAGACTAAAATGTGATTTGGCAGCTGTGGAGCTAAAAGAGGGGATTGTGGGACCCATCATTTTCTTTAATTAGTTACTTTTCTATCTGACAAATGGCCAAATGTGCTGGAGGCCAGCTTGCCTTGGATCCTGGTGCTGCCTTGGGACACCCTTTCCTAGTTTGACTTCTGGATTCCTGTTTTGGGCTCTAAACCTGGGGCCCATCTTTCCTTTTTCTCTGTGTATCTAGATATCTCTGCCACTTCATTAGAGTCCTTCCCTCTGTAATTTTTATGTTTCTTTCTCCAGGGTGGGAGCCCAACTCCATTTGATAGGAATTTTGCCACTAAGATGGGCGCCAAGGCTATGAACTGGATGTCGGGGAAAATCAAAGAGAGTTACCATAATGGTAGGTGGAGTGAGAGAGTGAGTGCCTTCTATAGAGGCTGGTTTCCCGGTACAGAAGCTGACTGACCATCCCTTATTGCAGGGCGGATTTTTGCCAACACTCCAGACTCTGGCTGTGTTCTGGGGATGCGTAAAAGGGCTCTGGTCTTCCAACCAGTGACTGAGCTGAAGGACCAGACAGATTTTGAGTGAGTACATTTGCTTTCTGGAGTGGTTCTCTCCCTGGTGGTTTCAAGCTCTACTGTCCTCAACCTGTTCACTGTCTTTAATCCTTTTTTTTTAAGAAGTAATACCTGTATTCTACCCATTTCAGGTCTGATGCATATGTCCTAAATCCAACCTCTTCTGTCTAACTTCTTCCTATAAACCTTTGGTAGAAGTTGATTGGGGAGCTAAAAGACTCTATCATCATCTACCTCATTCCTCTGTAGGCATCGAATCCCCAAGGAACAGTGGTGGCTGAAACTGAGGCCCATCCTCAAAATCCTAGCCAAGTACGAGATTGATTTGGACACCTCAGACCATGCCCACCTGGAGCACATCAGTCGGAAGCGGTCTGGGGAAGCTGGCGTCTAAACCTCTCTGGAGTGAGGGGAACAGATTACCTGATCATGGTCAGCTAATAAGTCTACATCTTGTCAGTGTTTTAGCTGTTTTTTTTTTTCCATTAGGTTTCCTTTTATTCTGTACCTTGCAGCCATGATCAGTTCTGGCCAGGAGCTGGACGAGGGGTCACTGGATGGAAGCTCCTTTTAGGTAGAATTTAACATGACTTCTACCCCAGCTTCATCTGTCACACACGGCTGGGCACCTCTAGTGCTACTGCTAGATATCACTTACTCAGTTAGAATTTTCCGAAAAATAAGCTTTATTTATTTCTTTGTGATAACAAAGAGTCTTGGTTCCTCTACTACGTTTACTACAGTGACAAATTGTAACTACACTAATAAATGCCAACTGGTCACTGTGCTTTTGCTTCTCCAGTTATCTTCCCAAGTAGAATGTAATACTGTCAGCCCCATGTGTCAGACGCTTGCCTGATGAAGCAATAAAGACGTTCAGGATATCACAGGGGGTGGAGGAAGGGATTATCTCTAGTACACTACTTGCTGGCAGTGCAAAAAATTATCATCGCTGCCAAACTCTAAAAACAGTTCTAAATAGTGACTGACAAGGTTTGTTGCTGGAGTCAGGGATTAAGGCAGCCATATACTCTTTGCACAGTTCTTTAGTGGGAAGAGAAATGAACAATAAATATCAAGCACTGTGGTAGGCATTTCATCACTGAATCCTCAAAATAGCTTTTGGAGGGCAGTGGTGACAGCCTGACTTCAGAAAGGAGGACACTGGAGCTCAAGGTGATTGATTACATAATGTCTCCTTCAATATTATTCAAGTAGAACTCAAACTTGGTTCTGACTTCAAACCTTATCCTCATTCCCCATGCCTCTGCTTCCTTACCATGCCATATCAAATCCCCAAAGCCATAAGGCCTATGAAAATGAAGTGAAAGGGGGAACTTCAGGCATTCATTCAGAACATTTTAAATGCTAATTGCCATTGATTTATAGGATCTCTTTAGTATCTTGAATCTTAGAGCTGTTTCCTTAAGAAAATGAAGAGGGAAGGATGGCTGGGGGTAAAGCTAATCAGAGGAAAAATGTCACGCTGTAAAGAGTAAAAAATTTAGAATGATGATACTATCTGGGAAAAAAAAGGCATAGTGAAGACCACTTAAAAACAAAAAAAAAAACAGCCGGGTATGGTGGCTCATGCCTGTAATCCCAAGGCTTTGGGAGGCCGAGGCAGGCGGATCATGAGGTGAGGAGATTGAGACCATCCTGGCTAACACAGTGAAACCCTGCCTCTACTAAAAATACCAAAAAAAAAAAAATTGGCCGGGCATGGTGGCGTGTGCCTCTAGTCCTAGCTACTCAGGAGGCTGAGGAAGGAGAATTGCTTGAACCCAGGAGGCGGAAGTTGCAGTGAGCCAAGATTGCGCCACTGCACTCCAGCCTGGGCAACAGAGTGAGACTCCCATCTCAAAACAAAAACCTATGATGGTGCATGCTATTTCCCCAGAGCTAAAAAGATAAGTGAAATTATGTTTGAACTCTTAAGTGGAGGTGAAACAGAATTTATTAGCCACCAACCACGTGAGTGATTATGAAATAACTGAGAAACAGGTAATATTTTTTTCCCACATGGACAAAACTTTCTTTTTCCAGAATATTAAGTATCCATGATGAGAAATAGCATGTAAAGCAGTTTATAAATCTAACAGAATATTAGAATCACCTGGCACCTTTGAACATACTCATGCCCAGGTCTGATTTATTTATTGTTTTGGTAGAGATGGAGACTTCAACTCCTGGTCTAAAATGATCCTTCCACCTCAGCCTCCTAAAGTGTTAGGATTACAGGCATGAGCCACTGCACCCAGCCCTACCAGGTCTGCTTTGGAGCAATTAAATCAATCTCTGGGGGTGGAGCCTTGGCTTCAGTATTTTAAAAATTTTTCCTAGGTGGTTTCAATAACTAGGCTTGAGAACTACTGACTAAAGCAGTGGGATCTCATTCCTGGTAAAAAGCTTCCTTGGTCATTTTGTAGCCAGAGTTGAGAACTTAAAGCAGTTAATTCCAACTTTGTGGTGGGAGAGGTTTAAAGGAAGAGGAAGCTCTTCAGATACTCTGCCCAAGCCCTCCTGCTCACTCCAACAATGCCCAGAATCACGGCTGCTAACGGGAGAAAGGTTGGGATGGAAAGTTATATTGAAGAGCCAGGCAGTAAATGAACTTTTTCTAAGGGAGGTTGGAGAAAAGTAGGAAAAGTAGAAATTGCCAGACTTGCTTTTAGAACTATTTATTTATTCATTTTTTAAATGGTGTTTTTTAAACACCAGCAGTAATAGGACAAAAGCAGACATCTGTTTTCCAATTAGCTGTGTCAGTAGATTCCATTCAGTTTGTAGTTCCCAATCAACTTTAAAAAAAAAGTTTTTCCAATTTGCATACAAGTCATCTAAAATCAATAACAACTTGATCTAGTTTAGCAACATGAAATGAAAGAGTATGGTTCACTAAAGCAGATCTCTTTTGGGTTAGATGGACCATCACAAAAGAAGCTCTTCTATGCTTTTTTCACTCCCATCCCAACTCTACCCTCCCACCAAGTATTGTATAAATCAGTAAAAAGCAAAGTTTCCAGAACAACTGAAAGAAAAGTTACTCCAAACTGTTAAGCAGAGTGAACTTTCCATTGGGAATGAAGACCCATGGGAAAAGGCAGCCCAGCCCGTAACTCCTCCCTGCTGGAACAAACACCATAGGTGTAGGAACTGCCTACAAAGCCCATTAGAACAGACTGGCTCTCAGGAAGAGAAAGAGCTGCATTAGAAGATAAGTTCTCAGGACTTCAGGAGTTCTTAGGACTGCTTAGTGCCTGCTTTCTCCTCTATGAGGAAAGCAACAAGATAATCTGTGAAATAGTAGTAATACAGCTATGTATTACTGTTATTAGAGCTATGTTATTTCAGAGCTACTGTGGCCCTTGGGCACAACAAGGAGAAAGAGGCAAAGACTGCTGTTTCCTTTGATGAGGGGAAAGAGGTCCAGTCCCTTCCAAATGCCCAAGGACATGGCACACTAGGGATGTCATCCAGCCCAGTTCTGAATCTGCACCATTTGAGGTTATAGTATCTTCATCTTTGGGAAACAACTGTGCTAGCTGAAACTGATTTTTCTTAAACTTCACAGATTTTTTTTGAGATGGAGTTTTGTTCTTGTTGCCCAGGCTGGAGTGCAATGGCACAATCTCAGCTCACTGCAGCCCCTGCCTCCTGGGTTCAAGTGATACTCCTGTTTCAGCCTCCCGAGTAGCTGGGATTACAGGCGCCTGTCACCACACCCAGTTAGTTTTTGTATTTTTAGTAGAGATGGGGTTTCATCACATTGGTCAGGCTGGTCTCGGAACTTGTGACCTCAGGTGATCTGCCCACCTCAGCCTCCCAAAGTGCTGGGATTGATTACAGGCATGAGCCACTGCACCCGATCTAAAATGCTTTCTAGAGGGGATTCTTCTGGACCATTAACCATGTCCCCAAAGGAAAACCACACACATATTCTTTAAGTACTTTCCATCTTCCTAGAGAAATTTAGTTGCACTGCTGACTCCTTTCCTAAGGGGAAGATTGAGGGAGACCTCTTCTTTTGCAAAATGCAGTATAAAAAGCCAAGTAAGCAATAAACAGAAAATAAGGGATTTTTTTTTTTGTTTGGCTGTTTGGTTTGGGGAGGGGAGGTGGTATGGAGGTTACTATTGTGACATGTTGCTTCGAAATCTATAAACCACACAACAGGAACAACTGTTTTTCTATTTTCTGTGACAAAGTGTACTGCAGGTACAACCTCACCCAGAGTTGCCTGCATGATGGTACAAACATCTTCTCCAGGCTATTCTAAAAGTAACAGGTATTCCTTCAAGGAAGCTGGCAGTGGAAGGCCCTTCACTGCATCCGGCAGATATTGGAGTCCCAGGCTATGGCGCACAGCATAGCGAGCGAGTGTTTTTAGAGTTCCTGGAGCTGAGCACAGAACAGTCAGTTTTTCACACAGCTGCTGGTCTCTGGCCACTTCCTGTGGCATGGTACCATTTTTCCTCAATTCAAAATGCCCAACAGCTCTGTGGAGAAGCTCAAAGCAAGAGTCCTCTTTCTCTGTTCCAAGTCCCCTGACTAGCAGAGCCACCAGGCAGGAGATGGGTGTCTGGCCTATTAGGTTGATGACTCTGACCTCTGCGCCATAATCCAGAAGGATGCTGACACTCTCAAGATTTCCCTTCATGGCAGCCCAGCTGAGTGGTGTATCATTGTTGTAATCCAGGGCATTGACAGAAGCCCCACTCTCTAGGAGAGCCCGCACACACTCAGCATTGTTCTTAAAGGCTGCCCAGTGAAGTGGGGTATCTCTGTTGCCATCCAAAGCATTGGGGTTTGCACCATACTCCAGTAGGACCTCCACACAAGCCTCATCTTTCTCTGCTGCATAGTGGAGGGCTGTTCGGTTATACCCATCCAGGGCATTCACCTGTAAAAAGGGAGGAACTATTACAGCAGACAGACTACTGAGAGGAAGACAGGACGACAGCAAAGAAACTTGCATGGTTACCCACTACCTTTGCTATGCAGTGCTCTGAACAAGAGGGTCAACAAGCAACTCCCAGGGAGTCATAGTGATAAAGATGAAAATGTAGGAGCAAAAAGGAAAATAACTGTCCTCAAACAGTCAACACTATTAATACATATTAATCAATATGCATTGATTAGCTGGTCTGTATTACTTAGGTTTTTGCTGCAATGTTCATTTATCTGTTCATTAGAATCTCTACCTTAGAGTAAGGGGTAAGGCAGGAATAGAGGAAGTCTAAGTCCTTGTAACTGCTCT
>PVKP010052349.1:0-12491 GCA_004027715.1 Plecturocebus donacophilus | reverse complement strand
CCTCAAGAAGAGCAACCCCAAGGCACATAATCGTCAGATTCACCAGGGTTGAAATGAAGGAGAAAATGCTAAGGGCAGCCAGAGAGAAGGCTCGGGTTACCCACAAAGGGAAGCCCATCAGACTCACAGCAGATCTCTCAGCAGAAACCCTACAAGCCAGAAGAGAGTGGGGGCCAACATTCAACATCCTTAAAGAAAATAACTTTCAACCCAGAATTTCATATCTGGCCAAACTAAGCTTCATAAGTGAAGGAAAAATAAATTTTTTTGCAAACAAACAAGCACTCACAGATTACATCACCACCAGGCCTGCTTTACAAGAGCTTCTGAAAGAAGCACTACACATAGATGTGAACAACCAGTATCAGCCATTCCAAAAACATACCGAAAGGTAAAGAGCATCACCATAATGAAGAATCTACATCAACTAATGGGCATAACAGCCAGCTAGCATTAAATGGCAATATCAAACTCACATATAACAATATTAATCCTAAATTTAAATGGACTAAATGCCCCAATCAAAAGACACAGACAGGCAAATTGGATAAAAAGCTAAAACCCATCGGTATGCTGTATCTAGACCCATCTCACATGCAAGGATAAACAAAGACTCAAAACAGAGGGATGGAGGAAGACTTACCAACCAAATGGAGAGCAAAACAAAAAAACAAAAAAACAAAAAAAAACAGAAGCTATAATTCTCATCTCTGATAAAACAGACTTTAAAGCAACAAAGACCATAAGAAACAAAGGGACATTACGTGGTGGTGAAAGGATCAATGCAACAAGAAGATCTAACGATCCTAAATATAGACGCACCCAATACAGGAGCACCCGGATACATAAGGCAAGTTCTTAATGACTTACAAAGAGACTTAGACTCCCACACAATAATAGTGGGAGACTTTAACATTACACTGTCAATATTAGACAGAGCAATGAGATAGAAAATTAACAAGGATATCCAGGACTTGAACTCAGACCTGGAGCAACTAGCCTTAACAAATATTTACAGAACTCTCCTCCCCAAATCCACAAAACATACATTGGTCTCAGTATCAAATTACACCTATTTTAAAAGTGACCACATAATTGAAGTAAATCACTCCTCAGCAATTGCATAGCATTTCACAAGTTTAAATAAAATATTGGTTGGCTGCTTGTTTGTTATTTTCATCCCTTATTCCTTCCTGTCTCCATCGTTAAGCACAATTATTGGCATAAAAGAGGTATTTAATACCCATTTTTAGACTGCATTCTAGCCTGGGCAATAGAACAAGAATCCTGTTCTCTCTCCCTCTTTTTCTTCCTCTTTCTTTCTCTCTTTCGTTCCTTTTTTTCTTTCTTTTGCTCTTTCTTTCTTTTCTCTCTTTTTCTTTCAATAAAAAAATTAAAAGATAAAAAGATAATTTCTTGGATCATTAGTTTCCCACTAGGAAATGCCAATTAAGTCCTTACTTAATTGCTGATTCACATAAAAGAAAAGGAGGAATAAAACATTCTTCCTTTGTCCTCACAAATGAATATTCTCTTTTACGTGGTGATTTTGACGAAATACATATGTGTAGATACATTGATGTGAAAATATAGAAATATGGCTTAACCAATATCCAAAAACACTGAATTTGTATAAATACATATAAATATACTTTTTAAGAATTGTGACAGTGTTTATAGAGCTTATCATCATGGAAAAACTATGTTTACCTTATCCTAATTCCCAAATTTTAGGTTATTAAAATAAATAAACCTAGCAGGAAAGAAGTTTGCAAGCTTTAAAATACCTTCAAGCTAAAAGAGACAAATGGTAAAGTAGGAAAAGATAAATATTAAATGTATTACATGACCACTGTCAGAGTGAACCTTGAGATGCACGAGAACATTCAGCACTGATTTATTGACTGGTGAAATATTATAAAAGAGGTATAAGCCATTCATTTGCTAGTTTTCCATAGATGCTAA
This sequence comes from Plecturocebus donacophilus, assembly GCA_004027715.1. NCBI lineage: Eukaryota > Metazoa > Chordata > Mammalia > Primates > Pitheciidae > Plecturocebus > Plecturocebus donacophilus. The sequence goes on along the minus strand of PVKP010052349.1, from coordinate 10,526 downwards.
TCCAACTTATGTTTTATTCATGACTATGAATTATAGTGACACGGATGAGTACTTTATATGTGGTGTTTTAGTATCCATGGTAGCAGTCATAGAAAGAGTCAAATGATGACATCAAGCAAAATAAGACAAACTATAAGGTGTCATGATCAGAAACCAGCTCTGCTAAGGATTAAGACATATTTATCAAGATAGGGCAAATAAATAGGATGGGATTAGCCTAAGAACAGAGTGCTAAAGATCAAAGGAATACATTTTTAAAAATTCATATAGAAAAAAGTTTATGATGAAAGTGGGCATCTCAAACCAATGGAGAATGATAATGGGGATTAGCTATGTGGTCTGAAGAAAAAAGCTGATCCCTATACTTCATTCCTTTTAACAATTCCAAATGGATTTAAGATTTAATCTAAAAAGTAAAACCAGAACAGAACAGAACAGAGAACCCTAAGAAAACATAGAGACAGGGTCTCTCTAATGTTGCCCAGGCTGGTCTCAAACTCCTGGGCTCAAAGTGATCCTCCCACCTCAACCTCCCAAAAAATGCTGAGATTACAGGTTTGAGCCACTGTGTCCAGCCATTTCTACTTCTTTATCCTGGCTAATGGGTACTGGTATAAGGACCTATATATAAGATAAAAATTTTTGAACCTATTAAAAAAGAAAAAAAGTTTTGGTAACATAATCAATAGAACCTACAACTTCTAGTCACATCAATTCCACAATTCTTACTGATCTTACAACAGTTGGTCAATATATTAGGAAAATATCCCATTCTATTCAAGTTGTATTCATTATCACCACAATTCAATTACCTAAGAGCTTCACAGCTAAAAGCAAAAGCAATCAACTTCTGAAATCATTTCCCCAAATCTGTTCTCTCTTTCAACTTTGCAATACGGTCATTGGTCACATCACTTCCTGCTGGGATATTTGCAAAACACACTGAAAGTAAGCTTTATGATTCCAGTCTCTACCTGCCCACCACACAATTTCTGACAGATACTGATTCATAATGCTCGAATCCACCACACGGACATTGCCTAATATTTTGCAAACTTTACTTTCATGTTTTTATTAAATCTCTTGTCTCAGAAACATCCCAAGAGTCTTCATTTAATGACAAAATTAAGAATAAATTTTCTTCATTTTGAAGATTAGCCCTAATCTGACCCTATGTTTATTTTCTCTCCATTCCCTCCAAAGGATTTCCAATTCATACTTCCAATCAGAGAAGTGATCTTTCTGTCCCATGTGTACATATCTGTTTCAGGTTCAGTCCTTCACTCATGTGGCTGACATCTACTCTAAATCATACCCACAGAAAATCTTAGCTCAGGATGCCCTCTCTAACCAACCCAACTGTAGTTGAATCCCCTTACATAGGCTCTCATGACATAATGTATCGTTTCTTGGTTTTGTAAATTTGTATGATTTTGTAATTATTTGATTCATTTCTGTCATACTCCCTCCTCCACCTCTAGACTTTTGGTTCTGAGTATCTATTTTTGCTCTCTACTGTTTCCTCAAAAAGAGCATAGAAAATGCCCCTATCACATAGTAAGCACTCAAATACTTTTTGAATGGTGAAAGAAGGAATACCAGGACTTATCTCTTCCTCTTTCCTCTGTACTTTTATATCACCTAGTCTATACCACACAACTTAGTGCCTATCTCATTACTCATTGTTTTATTTGCATTCAATTTTGTCTGCTGAACCATTGCAAGCTGTTCCACATAAGCACAGGGCACACAGAGACCTCAATAAATACTTCATAGCCACTGATAATTACAGAATGGAAGAGTGTTTCTTTGTAACAGGAAGCCTTCATCATTGTTCAGGCTCCCAGTTCTCTGTACAACTAATGCCAATTTAACTGTGTTCACATAGCATTATTTTATACATATATATACAGATGATTATTCTACAGACCGCTTGCTCTTAACCAAAATCCATATTTTCTTCTGCTTCCCAGGCTTACAGCCAGATTATATTCCCTAGTCTCCCTTACAATACGGAAGGGCCATGCAACTGAGTTTTAGCTAGTGAAATGAATGGATGCAATAGTATACTTCCAGGTCTGGTTCATAAAAGCTTCCTGTATGTACCTTTTCCATGTCTTTTCCCCTTCCAGCTCACTGGAATGGAGATAACTATCAGAAAGACTGGAAATATCACTTATCCAATTGTAATTTCCAGCCTATTTTCATTTCTGGCCTACTGTATATATTAGCATTTAAAAATAAAACTGCTACATCACTTTTTAAAGTGCAGTCAACAGAATCAAATCAACATAGTGATTTGATGCCCACCATTGTTATTTTTTAAATTTGTTATTGATTGATTGATTGATTGACCGACTGAGATGGAGTCTTGCTCTGGCTCTGTCACCCAGGCTAGAGTGCAGTAGCGCAATCTTGGTTTACTGCAATCTCCACCTCCTGGGTTTAAGTGATTCTCTGGCCTCAGCCTCCTGAGTAGCTGGGATAACAAGCATGTGCCACCACACCTGCCTAATCTTTATATTTTTAGTAGAGAAGGGGTTTCACCATGTTAGCCTGGCTGGTGCGAAGTCCCGACCTCAGGTGATCCTCCTGCCTTGGACTGCCAAAGTGCTGGGATTACAGGTGTGAGCCACTGCACCCAGCCTATTTTCTATGTTTTTAAAAATAAAATAAACCATTCTCTAATAGTCAGAAATTTGTATTTTTCCTTTTCTGTGAACTTACATTTGAATTTCATGTTATCTAAAAATTTTATCCTAATGTAACATTTTTATGCTTGAAATTCTTTTATCATACTTCCCTGAAACAAAAAGATGTATATAAATTGAAATTTTAAAAACATTAAAACATTGCTGTAGAGCTGAGGGTGGTGGCTGATGTCTGTAACCCCAACAACTCAGGAGGTTGAGGCAGGATACTAGAGGTCAAGAGTTTGAGATCAGCCTCGGTAACAACACAAGACTGAGACTCCAAAAAAATTTTAAAAATTAGCTGGGCATGGTGGCGCACACCTGTAGTCCTGGCTGTGCAGGAGGCTGAGGCAAGAGGATTGCTTCAACCCAGAAGTCTGAGGCTATAATTAGCTATGATCACACTACTGCACTCCAGCCTGGGTGACAAAGCAAAATCCAATCTCGGAAGAAAAAAAAAACCAAAAACCCCAAAACAAAAAATAAAACACTGCTCAAAGTTATTTCATCTGATGGAGTTAACAATACAATTACTGTATGCGATTAACCAAAGCAATGCAAGTAACAATTTGTACAAATATATTACAACATTAAAAATTTTACTGAAATGCATCTCTTACTAGACAGCTTGAACTTATTTTTTAAAAATTACTTCTTATGTCCACAGATACTATATGTAGCTAAAGACAGAGGTGAGAACAATTATATTCCTATTTTTCATAATTATAAATATTGAAAAACATTTGTTGAGTATGTATGAACAGGATTTTTACTGTAATAACTTAACATTTTTAATTCCTTCAGTTTTATACCAAAAACTATATTATGTTCTACCATCAAAAATTATTTTTAAGAAGTTGAAAAAAAAAATTTAATTATGTGAGAACTCACTTAAGTCCTCCTTCAACTTGGTAGAAGGTAAAGATTGAAACCTATCTGAACTATAATAATCTGCAGTCATTCATTTTCTCAATTTCTAGGAAATTTATGAAAAAGGCTTTTTTACCAAAACATATCAAATAATAGGTGTCTTTTTTATCTTGATACATTCAGAAATGGTGAGGAAATTTTTAAAAAAATTGTTCACTACCTGGGTAAAATAACTTTCTTTTTTCTTTTTGATACAGTCTTGCTCTGTCGCCCACAGTGGAGTGCAGTGGCATGATCACAGCTCACTGTAACCTCAAACTCCTGAGATCAAGCCATCCTTCTGCCTCAAACTCACGAGTAGCTAAGACACTACAGGCACACGCCAGCACACTCAGCTAATTTTTAAATTTTTTTGCAGAGTTGGGATCTCACTATGTCACCTAAGATGGTCTTGGTCTTTTACAATCCTACCATCTCAGCCTCCCAAAGCGTTGGGACTATAGGTATGAGCCGTTGCACCTGGATTGTCCCCCAACTCCCCCCCCTTTTTTTTTTTGGAGACAAGGTTTCACTCCATCACCCAGGGTGCAGTGAAGTGGTACACCTGTGGCTCAATGCAGCCTCAACTTCCTGAGCTCAAGCCAGCCTCCTGCTTCACCCTCCCGAGTAGCTAGGACTACAGGCCCACACCACCACACCTGGCTAAGTTTTTATTTTTGTACAGATGGGGTGGGGTCTCGTCATGTTCCCCAGGCTGGTCTCAAACTCCTGGTGTCCAGTTTATATCTTAATGAAGTTTTTGTTTACACAGATGTATTCATTTTCTAAATTTATCCTATGATATCTTTAAGATTAGTGTATTTCAGTATAAGCAAATTTTACCAGCCGGGCATGGTAGCTCACACGTGGTGAAATGCCAGCACTTTAGGGAGGCCGAGGCAGGTGAATTGCTTGAGCCCAGGAGTTCGAGACCAGCCTGGGCAATGTGGCAAAACCCCATCTCTACAAAAAAAATACAAATGTTAGCTGGGCGTGAGGCAGGCGCCTGTATTCCCAGCTACTCAGGAGGCTGAGGCAGGAGCACTGCTTCAGACCAGGAGGTCAAGGTTGCAATGAGGCAAGATCACGACACTGCACTCCAGCCTGGGTGACAGAGTAAGAACCTGTTTCAAATAAGTATTTTTAAAAATTTTCTTTTTAACCTTAAAAAAAACTGTCTAAACAAACAGTAAAGTCTAATGCATATGACTGATTGACTATTTGGAGAGAAGTATATTAAATATGTGCAGCTTACTTTGAAATGCATTCTAACAAAAGATTAATAATAGTTAGAAGGATGGATAAACACATGATAATGCAATTACAGCCAAATGCTGAATCTAGAATTTAATTACAGAAGCTTTAAAGAATTCTACTCAAGCTATAAGACCTAGAAGTAGGAGGAGTTTAAGAAGATATATTGGTCACAGAAATCAGAGAAGTAAAAACTTTACTTAACCATCTGTACATAACTTACGCCCTGAAATTCTTCAATAGCAGTCAAGTAAATCTTCATTCAAAATGGCTATGTGATGGTTCATTACTTACCACAGGCAGGACAAACAGGAAAGATGTGTTGCAAAAATAAAGGCTGAAAAATAAGAGTTATCCTCTGGGTAGGAGAGCAAAACTAATATGAAGTATATGTAAGGATGTCCAGGATAATTTGCATAGACTTTCAAAAGTAAAAAGAAGGATTTTCTAAAGATACATTTATGTTCACCATAAAAACATTAAGAAGACCGAGCGCAATGGCTCATGCCTGTAATCCCAGCACTTGGGAGGCCAAGACATTCAGATTACCTGAGATCAGGAGTTCTAGACCAGTCTGGTCAACATGGTGAAATCCTGCCTCTAATAAAAATACAAAAAAATTAGCTGGGCATGGTGGCACATGCCTGTAGTCCCAGTTACTTGGGAGGATGAGGCAGGAGAATCATTTGAACCCCGGAGATGGAGGTTGCAGTGAGCCAAGATTGCGCCACTGCACTCCAGCCTGGGTGACATAGTGACTCCATCTCAAAAAAAAAACAACAAAAAAAAACAAGAATATATTCACCAACATTACATAGTGTGACCAGGCCCTATATTTTAGTAATATTTACCCACCATAAGACCTTTACTAATGGGAAAGAAAAGAGTTCTCTAGGAACCTAACTCTCATTTCTTTTCATTCCTTTTTTTGGATATGGAGTCTAGCTATGTTGCCCAGGATGGCCTTGAACTCTTGGACTCAAGCAATATCCCCATCCCCCACCCCTGCCTTCCAAATAGCTGGAACTACAAGTTCATGCCAGTACAACTAGCTTAACCCTCATTTCTTTGATTCAATCCCACAGAACCAAAGCAAACCTTTATATTCCCTTGAATTTCAGCTCTCTAAAAAAGTTCAACTTTTTCTATCAGTTTTGATGTGAATCACTGACCTGGATTCACTCTTTGCACTAAGTCACCTACTTTAATAGAATATGGTTTCTCTACCGTAGTGGTATAAACTTTAAAAAAGTTTATTTTTAAACTTAAAATCCAGATGGACATTCCGGTAATAAAATGAGAGTCAGACTCAGAGATGATCCAGATGTTAAAGCCATCATATAAGGACTTTATGATTAATATATTAATCGAGCTAGTAAGAAAGACACACAACAGATAATGAATATAAAAGGAATTTCAGCAGAGAGATAGGAATTCTAAGAGTCAAATGGTAACCTGACAGATAAGTAGATAGTAAAAAAAAAAAAAAGACCCAAATGAAAATCCTAGAAATTAAACACACACACACACACACACACATACACACACAGGATATGAAGAAGCCTTTAATACGCATATTTGTAGACTCCAAACAAGTGAGAAAATAATCAATAAATTTAAAAATATGTCAATCAAAATTATCTTAATTGAAACACAAAGAAAAAAAAAACTAGGGAGAAAAACAGAACCGAGCATCCAATAGCTGTGGAACTCTATCAAATAGTCTAACATCTTTGAAACTGAAGTCTAAAAATGAGAAGGGAATATCAAAGGTTTAAGAAATATTTGAGGAATGTATATTCTGTGGATTTGGGGTGGAAAATTCTATAAATGTCTATTAGGTTTGCTTGGTCCAGGTCTGAGTTCAAGTCCTGGATATCCTTGTTAATTTTCTATCTCATTGATCTGTCTAATATTGACAGTGGAGTGTTAAAGTCTACCACTATTATTGTGTGGGAGTCTAAGTCTCTTTGTAAGTCATTAAGAACTTGCTTTACGTATCTGGGTGCTCCGGTATTGGGTGCGTATATATTTAGGATCGTTAAAGCCATCCTGGGCCACATGCAGCCTGTGGGCCATGGGTTGGATGAGCCTGGCTTGGTTTACGTGACTTGCCTAACAAACTCAGATCAGTTCAAGGCCAATACCCTCCTTACTTTCTTTGCTGTGACAAAGAACTTAATGATTAGTCTTCTAGTATATGTTTGATAAAATGGGATAGGTGTATAATAGGGGTGACTTCCTCTACTTGTAAGCAACTGCATCTCTGTTAAAAAGTACTTTTCATTTTTACTCTTCCCTGTCAGAATCCTGTAATAAAACTTATACCTAAAAAAAAAAGAAATATTTGAAGAAAAATGGCCAAGTTTTCTGAAAGTGAAAGACATCAAATTATAGATCCAAGAAGACTTCAAATCAGAATATATATTTTAAAAAGAAATGAGCAACAACAACAAAACACAATACACATTTAGATACATAATAGTCAAACCAGACAAATTCAAATTTATAGATAAAATCTTGGCACCCACAGCTGGGCTGGGCCAGAACAGCCCAAGATGACCAACTTCAATGATCGTGTGTCGGATGAGAAAGTACTAAGTTCATCACTCATGCACCCCCAGGGGAATTTAATGAAGTATTAAATGATGTTCAGCTACTACTTAATAATGACAATCTCCTCAGGGATGGGGCGGCACATGTATTTGCCGTATTTTAGATCCAAGAAACAAAATTCCTTTAAATTTGATCACCTATGGAAAGAAGCAAGTGACCCCCAGCCAGAAGAAGCTGATGGAGGTCTGAAGTCTTGGAGAGAATCTTGTGACTGTGCTTTACCAGTCTAAGTGAAAGACCATTATTCCAACGGCTTCTGTAGTGTTTATGCTTAAACTATCGATGGGCAACAGACTATTATTGCATGTATTGAAAGCACCAGTTTCAGCCTAAAAACTTCTGGAATGGTCATTGGAGATCAGAGTGGAAGTTCACCATCACACTACCTACAGCCCAGGTGGTTGGAGTGCTTAAGACTCAGGTTCACTATTATGTTGATGGCAATGTTCAGTTAGCTAGTCATAAAGATGTACAGGATTCGTTAACTGTTTCGAATGAAGCCCAAACTGCCAAAGAGTTTATTAAAATCAGAGAGAATGCAGAAAATGAGTATCAGACAGCAATTAGTGGAAACTATCAAACAATGTCAGATACCACATTCAAGGCCTTGTGCCGGCAGCTTCCAGTTACCCGCACCAAAATCAACTGGAACAAGATACTCAGCTACAAGATTGGCAAAGAAATGCAGAATGCTTAAAGGCCGAATGTAGAATTCTTCAGTATGTGGAAAGACAAGGATTAAATGTGTGGTCATATGATAAACAAGTGATTTACAAATAAGAGTGATATTTTGCTAGGGCTTTCAAAGTTAGCCGGTTTTCTAGCCTCATGGAATACTGTTGAACCTATAGCATTGTCTTGATTCTTTTGTGTTCTCTGTCTTGTAATTTTCTGTTATTGCTATATCTACGTGTAAACCCTTTTTTTTTTTTTTTTTGGTTAATTCTGCCACATTTAATGTTGGAGAGAGAAAGATCTGTCCTAGAGACATTTTACTGTTTAAAAAAGTTTCCTAGCAATGAAGCCCTGCTACTGATTTAGACAAGGTATTATGGTTATTACTTTCCATCCCTATCCTTCCAAGCTCTTCTGATACTTCAGTGGTTTTTACTGATCCATCAACACCTAAAGAGGCTATGCTACAATCCATAGCTAAATGGAAGACACATTCATCCTTCTCCTTCTGACTACTTTGATCATCATCATTTATTGCATCTCATTAACTGTAGTTTTCCTAAGTTTGGATTGGGACTTTTCAGGTCCTTTTTAGAGGGCAAAGGAAGCGCCAGCTTCTCTGGGAAATTTGTTTTTAAATCCAAAGTCTTGAACCACATTCCCTGCACATGAACATGTTTGCTTTTATCCCTTCTCTCACTGTCTCCTTCCCGTTTTAGTACCATTGTAATTATAGACATCTGTATTTTTAGAAGGGTTTTACCCATTTATTTTTCTTAAACATTCAAGAACTGCTGACATACTGTGGATGTAGAGTATAAAACTTAAAAAATGCAGATGTTGAAGGAACAATAGATATCTTGTGCTTTAATACTTTATGGCAGGATTATACTATAAGCAAATGAATTCAACAGCTATGTAAATCATAAACAAAAATTAAAAATAAACTAAAGTGAAAAGGATAACTTCCAGGCAGTATCTTTCTATTGTAACCTGTTATTTAAGGAAATACTAGTGATTTCTTCTAAACAGGATGTAAAACTTATTTCAAATTATTCTTCCTCTGTCCTGCCTGCCAAGAACTCAAGTGTAACTGTGATAAAATAACCTTTCCCGGAGAGATCCAAGATGGCCAATTAGCAACAGCTCAGGAATGTAGATCCCAGTGAAAGCGCAGAGAACAAGTGGACGCCGCACTTTCCGACTAATTTTTGTTGCCCACAGACCAGGAGATTCCCAGCAGAGGAGCCACACGGGTCACCAGCGCGACTCTTTTGGCCGGCACGGCTGTTTTGCCGGTGCCCCAGCACAGCGCTTCCTGGTGCAGAGTATACAGATGGATGGGCTCGGCTGGTCCCATCCCCACAAGGAGAAGAGCAATTGGAAGTGCTGAGGACTGAGAGTTTCACAGCAAGCACAGCAAACCCGGGAAGGTCCGGCTCTCTGGGGAACGGGCATCCGCCAAAGGAAAACTAAGAAACAGAAAAAACTTCATCACCGGGTGGAGAGAGATCCAAGATGGCCGCATAGCAGCAGCTCAGGATTGTAGCTCCCAGTGAAAGTGCAGAGAGCAAGTGGACGCTGCAATTGCAGACAAATTTTTGATGCCCACAAACTGGGAGATTCCCAGCGAAAGAGCCACATGGGTCGCCAGCGCGACTATTTTGGCCGGCGCGGCTGTTTTGCCGGCGCCCCGGCACAGCGCTTCTCAGTGCGGAGTATACGGGACTGGGTGCCCTTTTAGTTGGGCTCGGCTGGTCCCATCCTCACAAGGAGAAGAGCAATTGGAAGCGCTGAGGACTGAGAGCAAGCACAGCTGAACCCAGGAGGCAGAGCAAGCACAGCTGAACCCGGGAAGGCCCAGCTCTGTGGGGAAGGGGCGTCCGCCAAAGGAAAACTAAGAAACAGAAAAAACTTCATAACCAACAAGCCGGACGTCCACTCAGAGACCCAATCAGAAAGTCGGCAATTACAAAGACAACAGGTGGATTAATCCACAAAAATGGGAAGAAACCAGTGCAAAAAGGCTGAGAACACCCGAAATCAGAATGCCTCTCCTCCTACAGGGGATCGCAGCTCCCCATCAGCAAGAGAACAAGGCCTGATGGAGGATGAGTGTGATGAACTCACAGAATCAGGCTCCAGAAGGTGGATAATAAGAAACTTCTGTGAACTAAAAGAACATGTTCTAACCCAATGCAAAGAAACTAAGAACCTTGAAAGAAGATTTCACAAAATGCTAACGAGAATGGACAACTTAGAGAAGAATATAAGTGAACTGACGGAGCTGAAAAACACAACACGAGAACTTCATGAAGCATGCACAAGTTTCAACAGCCGAATTGACCAAGCAGAAGAAAGGATATCAGAGGTCGAAGA
>PVKP010052348.1:0-12488 GCA_004027715.1 Plecturocebus donacophilus | reverse complement strand
TCAACATCCTTAAAGAAAAGAACTTTCAACCTAGAATTTCATATCCGGCCAAACTAAGCTTCATAAGTGAAGGAAAAATAAAATTTTTTGCCAACAAACAAGTACTCAGAGATTACATCACCACCAGGCCTGCTTTACAAGAGCTTCTGAAAGAAGCACTACACATGGATGGGAACAACCAGTATCAGCCATTCCAAAACATACCAAAAGGTAAAGAGCATCACCATAATGAAGAATCTACATCAACTAATGGGCAAAACAGCCAGCTAGCATTACCAGAAGCTGCGATTTTCGTCTCTGATAAAACAGACTTTAAAACAACAAAGAACACAAGAAACAAAGAGGGACATTACATGGTGGTGATAGGATCAATGCAACAAGAAGAGCTAACAATCCTAAATATATACTCATCCATTACAGGAGCACCCAGATACATAGGGCAAGTTCTTAATGACTTAGAAAGAGACTTAGACTCCCACACAATAATAGTGGGAGACTTTAACATTACACTGTCAATATTACACAGATCAACGAGATAGAAAATTAACAAGGATATCCAGGACTTGAACTCAGACCTGGAAGAACTAGACTTAACAAATATTTACAGAACTCTCCTCCCACAAATCCACAAAACATACATTTTTCTCAATATCGCATTATACCTATTTTAAAAGTGACCACATAACTGGAAGTAAATCACTCCCCAGCAATTGCATAGCATTTCACAGATTTAAATAAAATATTGGTTGGCTGCTTATTTGTTATTTTCATCCCCTGTTCCTTCCTGTCTCCATTGTTAAGCACAATTATTGGCATAAAAGAGGTTTTTAATACCCATATTTAGACTGTATTCTAGCCTGGGCAATAAAACAAGAATCCCACTCTCTCTCCCTCTTCCTCTTCCTCTTTCTTTCTCTCTTTCATTCTTTTTTTTCTTTCTTTTGCTGTTTCTTTCTCCTTTTTCAAAAAAAAAAAAAAATTCTTCATTATTCAACTTGAAAGTCTTCCACTTCTTTATAGCTTTTTTTTATTATTATTGTTAAGCAAAATCTCTACCATCCCAAGATTATCTTTAAAAATTTTTCATATATTTTATGTGAAAAAAATTTTTTTCACAATGAGCTCATTTAGTTTGTATGGAATTTCCTTTTGTGTCTAGTATGAACGTAGGAATCTAGAATTTTACCAAATGGATAGGCTTTTGTGTCTCTCAGTTCACTGACCTGTTCATATTTCAGATGCCACAAGGTCTTCCTGCATCCATAAGTCCTTTTCTGGATTCTCAGTTCTCTTCCAATGACAGGTCTGTCTGTGTTTATTCCATTACCTCCCCTCCCCTGTGGCTCTTTTTAGAAGTTTGATATCTGATAGGGCAGATAAGCTCATTTTCAAATTTTTCTTAGCTATTCACATGAATTTACTGTTTCTGGTGAATTTTAGAATTATTTTAATGAGTTTTAAGACAAGTCCCATTGAGATTATGATTAGAATTGTGCTAAATTTATAGATGAATGTGGGAAGAGGTCAGTTCTCACTAGCAGGTCTTTCCGTCAAGGAGCATATTGTATCTGTTTATTCTGGAGTTGCCTCTCTGATAACGGTTTTAACCTAGGTGCTCATTGTAGCACTGTTTTGTTCTAAACACATGTATTACAAAGATAGTATTAGAGTAAAATAGTTGAGGGAAAAGCCTCGTATCAGCTCTCTTCCTGTTTTCATTTCTCTTTTCACCTTTAATTTTGGGTCTGAAGAGACTTTATCATGATATATGGCATATGTATACTCAGGCTCTTGTAACAATTGGCAGTATAGTATGATCTCTCTTATTGTCATTAATGATTAAGGACTATTTAATCAAGTTGATAACTATACTTAACTCTTATGTTAGATAAGGATATTTCTAGTTTCTGAGAGTACACATTAAGATAGTGCCTTTATTCTTGTTTTATTTGAAAAATGTTTCGTGAGGGGGTATTTTTTTGAAAAATCTCCTTGAGGTAATACATAGTTGTGAAAATTTCATACAATATTGCAGCATATAAAGAAGAAAGTGCCTTTTGAGAAGGTGAGAGTTTTGTTCTCCAAACTTTCATTGACGTGCCTCCTTGTTACTTTTGCCAAATATCTGTATCATCTGTACTGTTAATTTGTAACAGTTTTTTAAAAATTTACTGAAGAAATCCAAAAATCCTTAGTGATAAGAGCTGTGAACTCATATATTGATATATATTACATAAATACATAACGTTGATGTTTTATGTACATTGCTGTAAAGAAATACATAACATCGATGCATATTAAATAATGATTTATTCAAAAGTATGAATACTTTATGACACGCTGGCACAGTGAGTGGAAGTATACGTTCTGAAATCAAGGTTTCATGGTTTTAAATCCTGATTCTGCTATGTCCTCCTTCGGCGATACTAGATAATAAACTTAAGCCTCTGCTTCCATTTTATTTGTTAAATGAGGTTAGTATGCCACCTCCCTTGTAAGGTTATTATAAAATTAAATAGCAGGTGTACAATCAGCACAGCCCTAGTACATAGGTGTTCCACAAATACTAGCTATCATTCAATAGAATAATTTGTAAATACCTTGTGTCTCCTTCAAAGCTAGTTCTCACACAAGCATCTTATTTTTAAAGTGTTTACATAGTATTCATGAATATACTATGATTTATGAAACAGCATTTTATAATTATTTTTTGTCATTTTTAAAAAGCAACAAATAACAGGATTGGTTTCTAATATGTTTCACCAGATTTCCCTCCCAAAGGACTGTATTAGTTTGCTGTTCTGTCAGTTTAGACTTCATGATTTAAATATTTGGTGGGGGGCACTAGTGGGTTTAAAAATACTTGTTTTAGTTAATATTATTCACTAGCCATTAAGGAACACATTAATTAGTATTTGTTCTTGTTGAATCTGCAATTTTCTGAGAGGTAGGTAAGCCTGCCTGCCTCTGTGTGTGTGTGTGTGTGTGTGTGTGTGTGTGTGTGTGTGTGTGTTTGTGTGTGTGTGATGCAATTTATGTGTGGAAAACAAAAGGACTGTTCCTTGGGCTCTTTCATTTCCCTTAAAAATGATTTACTCCCCTTCTACGTTGCCTCCATCTCCATCTATCTCTCTCTCTCCTGAAAAGACAGCACTCATTAAGCATCAACCATCTGACCCTTCTTGCAGTCTCATTTTTCGGCTGGCTCCTATGTTTATGCCTGTTCTATGTTTTTCTTCTCCTGTTAAGCTGTCTGTTGTTGGTTCATTTCTTCAGTGAACCTTTAGAGAGGAAAGTGAAAGCTTTCCTTCCAGCCATATAATAGAATTAGAAAGCAGAAAAGTTTAGACAGAGTCTCCCATTTAAGTGCCAAAACTTTATACTCCATTTCTGATAAAGAGCACAAAGGTTAAAAAACTTATTTCTGACCCAAATCTGTGTTGGCATTCTATTAAACACCAACCTATTTAATTTTCATAATGTAAATGGCAGATATTTTTATAATTCTTATGTTAATCATTTCCCTGATGTTTTTGGTAAAACCCAATATTCATAATAAAGTTCAGAACCATGAATTATTTTAAATAATTTCTTCTTATGTGTGATTACAAGTATACCTCTACAGGAAGTTAGTATACTCTCACACAAGCTAATTTTTCGGAGGAAAAGTCCAACTGTAGGAACTCCCAGAAACACAATAGCGACAAGCATCCACAGAGTGCCAGAAAGTCATGCCCAGGATACAAATAATCAGGTGGAAAACTGATGGCCTGGAATAATAATAGTTGAAATAATGAAAAGGTCAGTGACATTTACAATATTTCAGTAAAAAATAATCTGTAGACACCATCAACCTCCTCCAAGAGGTGACCACATCCCTCAGATATCATCAGGGGATTCCACTTCTTCAAAAAAGATTGGAAGGTACCAGTCTCATGTTTTTTGCCTAGCTGGTAGTATTTTTAGGCATTCCAAATGTCTTTTTTTTTTTTTTTTTGATGTAAAGCAGGCTTATCCACTTTTTTGCCTTCCCTGGGCAATATTAAAAGAAGGAAATTTGTCTTAGGCCACACATAAAATACATTAACACTAACAATAGCTGATGATCTAAAAAAAATCACAAAAAGGCCAGGTGCAGTGACTCATGCCTGTAATACCAGCACTTTGGGAGGCTGAGGCTAGTGGATCACCTGAGGTCAGGAGTTCCGACCAGCCTGGCCAACATGTTGAAACCTCATCTCTACCAATAATACAAAAATTAGATGTCGTGGCAGGCACCTGAAATCCCAGCTACTCAAGAGGCTGAGGCAGAAGAATCGCTTGAACAAGGGAGGCCGAGGTTGCAGTGAGCCGAGATCCTGCCATTGCCCTCCAGCCTGGGAGACAAGAGGGAGACTTTGTCTCAAAAAAAAAAAAAAAAAAAAAAAAAAAAAAAACAAAAAACTCACACGCACACACACAAATATATATATATATATATATGTAATTTTTTTTTTTTTTGAGAGTTGTCCTACTCAGTCACCCAGGCTAGAGTGCAGTGGTGCAATCTTGGCTCACTGCAACCTCCGCCACCTGGGTTCAAGCCATTCTCTTGCCTCAGCCTCCTGAGTAGCTGGTATTAAAGGTGCCTGCCATCATGCCTGGCTATTTTGTATATTTTTAGTAGAGACAGGGTTTCACCATGTTGGTCAGGCTGGTCTGGAACTCCTCACCTCAACTGATCTGCCGGCCTCAGCCTCCCAATTACAGGTGTGAGCCACCACACCTGGCCTGTCATTTCTTTATATTTGGATAACATATGGACTTTAAGACCCTTTCTCTTTTGGGTCAATCAATGATCTGCACCATACACATTTTACCAAACAAAGGACAGTGCAGTCCTCATTCACTTCCTGGCCATGTCACTGCTAGTGACTCCCATATTGCAAACCTCCCAGCAGGTGCAGCCCTTTCCTCTCCATCTGATGGGCTTCCCAGCTCCCATCACACTGGACACGGACTTCCTAGAGGCAGCCCCCAAGAGCAGAAGACACGGATGACTCAGAAGTTTCTAAAATGTCATCAGACCAGATGACACAAAACTCAAATGACATTTCACTTTGTTTTGATTTATTCTGTTTGAGACAAGAGTGCAGTGGGTGTCCAACTAATCTTTTTTGGAATCTTTTGTAGAGATGAGGTTTGTCTCTGATGTCCAGGCTAGCCTTAAACTCCTGGATTCAGGTGATCTGCCCACCTTAACCCCCAAAGCACTGAAATTACAGGGCTGCACTGTGTAATTTGCCGTGTGACATAGCCCAGTACCAAGAAACCCCACAGGTCCAGCGTCTACTTCTATGGGTAGATGGATGGCTGGGAAACCCCAGGAGGAACCAAAAGAGCAACCACGGCACTCGCTTGTCCTGGTGCTCTCAGGGTGCCCTGAGGTGGCCAGGACAGAGGTGGGGGTGGCTTAGGGCTGGTGGGTGGGGAAGGGGATGGGGATGGGGTGGGATTTGAGTTGTGGAGGTGGACAGGAGGGCAGGGGAAGGAGCAGAAGGGGGGATGTTGGGCACCTGGAGGAGGGGTCTGGGAAAGGATCCGGTTCAAACTAAGTCTTCAAGGGTGAGTGGGAGGTTCAGCTACAAGTCAGGAAGAAAGTCTTATCAGGGAACACACAGGAGACGTGGGGCAAGAAATTGGGAGGCTCAGGAGCAATTAGATGGAGACCAGGGCTCTGGTTCCCACCACACCTTCTCCTGTCTGGACGCTGCCTAAGCAACCCTGGGGCTTTATACTCCCTCTCCACCAATCTTCAGCCCCGGAATGTGATACCTCACAGTGGACATTCCACAGAGCACCGCATCCTCCAATGCCCCTGCACCATCTCAGCCCCCCATGTGCCTCCCAAGACTCTCTGGAACCTTCACAGACTTGATTTCTGGTCTTCCCCACCAGCTCCCTGTCCTGGCTTCTGGGCGGCTCCTTCATTCCTGAGCTCCTAGGGTTTCTCATGGTCAGTCTGGGCTGCAAAACATAAGAAACAAATGATGGCAGGAGGAAGCACACATAAGCAGAATGGGAGCTCCACAGCCCCATCTCAGCCATTCATATTCTAAGCAACAAAACATCAGAAGGATGTGGAAAGTCCCAATAGTAAACCATCTCCATCACATCCATGGAGCCATCCATCCATCATCCTGTATCTCGGGAACAAATGCTGGAACTAAGCTGGTTTTAAGCATGCATGGTACATTTACAAAAATTAACCCGACTTACTTTGTTCAACAAACAAATCTTAATATATTTCAGACAAATCCAATCACACAGCAGGTTTCTGATCACAAAATTGTGCTAGAAGTCAATGATTAAAAGCTAACCAAAAATTATTATATACTTGGAAATTCAAAGTGCCCTTATAAGATATCAACAGAAGAAAGAATCCAAAGTGAAACAGGACTGCCTTTACACTCAGAAGATCATAACATGGCAATCAAATGTCTCCTTCTGGCCCAGGAATTCCACTGTGTGGCACAAGGTTGTGTGGTCTCAAATCACTCCTAGCACACCTAGACATGTTAACATCTGAAACAGGGTGATGGTGTCACTTATCTATATTATCTTACTTTCTGTGAAGGTGGACTTTTAATTCTGAACCCTAATGAGGGGGAGGAAACCAAGTTAACTCTCATGGTTGAGCTCCCAGGGATGTCCGAGGAATCAGTGCATTTCAAGAGACAAAGTTCCTCAGCCTCTATCCTGGGGGATTTGTCCACAATACCCAGAGGGTTTGGCAGCATCATGAGTGATGGCTAGGGAGTGCCAAGCTGGTGAGCAGGATCCAGGAGTCTGGTGACCAGGTCAGACCCCCACTGTCCATTATTTTTCCTGGCCCATCCTCAGCTCAACTTCCCAAAGGCCTGCTTCTGCCTGATCACAGAGTGTGCTCAAACGTACTCAGGCCTCTCGCAGCTGAAAACTGCTGCTTTAAATCTCCTTACAATTTACTATGACATAAAGTTACTGTAAACTGCAAATATTCTATTCATGCTACAAATGGAAAGCCAATGCCTTTACCATAAGTAGAAAAACAAACCTGAGACACAAGGAAAACAAAAACAAAACAGGGATAACATAACTATGGCATTCAATTGTATTTGTATGCCGTCACCTGCATAAAGAGCCCCAGATTTGGGTTGTCTTGGTTGTAAAAGGAGAGACCAAGTCAGTGGGTGTCGAAGTCAGATTAGCCCAAAAGTGAATGGCAGAGAGTACCATGGTGTTCATGAAGGATTACTGGGGTCACCTTGATTATAGCCCAAGCAGAGACAGGGCAAGGAAGGAGATGTGAGCAGAATTTGGGGCCTCAAACGGGGAGGTGATTCATGCAGCCCAGGAAAGGCTCCCCAAAGCTAGGGTTGACCTCCCTTGCAGGCAGGTCCCTCAGGTAGACAGAGCCAGGCACCTTAGATTTGTGACCAGCTGTGTGACCCTGAGCTGCTTTCCTTCCACACAATATGTTAATGGCTGTGTCAAAGACAGGATAGGAGGAGGCAACCTGTTAAGCACTTGTGTACCGAGTGTCATCACCTCCCCAGGACATCTTTTCTTCCAGAGCTAGCACCTTGGAAGGTCCTTGGCAACTAAAGGCAGTGGTGATGATGATAGCAGCAAATCATCATTTATGGCTGATGATAGAGGGCCAGGGTGCAGGGCTCCTAGGTCCTTGATAAGAATGAGGGTCTGGGGACTCCTGGGACAGCTGAGTCCTGTAGGACTCTTGGGTCATTTGAGGCCAGGTCTGTCTTCAGTGGCACTCGGCCTAGGCTGGGATGCTGGGGCAGCCACTGGAGCATCAGCAGGACAAACAGGCACAGAGGCAGTGGATCCATTGGAGGTGGCAGGTGTAGGATCATCTGTCCACCAAGTAGAGTCACCAAGCCTGGCTGACCACTGCCCCCACAGACGATGCCCTGTTCCTTGCCTCACACTTTGACAGGGCAGCGGCTGGCATCTGGGGCCTCACAGAGCATCACTCTAAGACCTCTGTGTCCTGGTCATTCAATGGGCACTTGAGTCACCCAGGGCCACTGGAACAAGGATGAAGAATCAGGCCCCATGATGTTTTTGGACCATGTTTAGCACAGGAAAATGCACAGAATGCATGCATGACACAGGGGAACTGTTGGTGTGGGAGCCAATATTTATGACCTCCAGCCCTAATCTGAACACTCTCACCTGTGCAATCTGAAAGAAACAGGAGACTTGAAGAAAAGATAGTGCCTGGATTTAACTTGATCTAAAATGTTCAATGTTCACACTCCTGATAGCCTTCCAAATCAACTCTTTCAATGCTCCCATCTTCACCACTATCATATGGGGTAACCGAAGCAGTCAGAAATTTACCAACTCAATGTCACTCAGCTGATTCTGAGTTCTTACTGATCACATCTGCAGAAACGGCTTTTTCTGACATTTACCCTGTTTGATCATCCTGCTGCTGATTTTGTGCAGCTCTGGAACAAACTCTACCTGGTTGAGGATAAAGCAAAGCTGAGGTGACTCTGTCCTGCTGTCATTTCCCATCAATTCCCCCACTCTCCTCCCCTGCCCCTCCACAGTCTCCCACACAGGCTGACACCATATGGTGGCCCCAAGTCATTCTCCTCTGGGCCTCTTGAAGGTGGAGGTAGTTATGGGATTTGCTTTGACTCAGGAGATGTGAGTGGAAGTGAAGTGTGTCACCTTGAGGCAAAAGTTGGAAGCCATTGAGACTGGCTACCCTTTCCCTCATCTCTTAGAGCCCCTGATAGGTCCCATATAGAGGCTGTTCATTTATTTTGGTGGCAGATGAGGGGATGTGGAGCACAGGGCCCAGGAGCGCCATGGAGGACATGCAGCATGAGCAGACAAAGAGCCTTCAATGTTGTAAATTTCCATTTTGGGGGACTGTTTATTACCTACAGTGATACCTGGTCCATCCTAGCAGGCACACACCATCTATTCCATGCTCTGGGAAGCAGACTAGCCTACCGTCAGAACATAAACTGGTTGTAAGACACATGTAAGTTTCAGTTCCAGCTCTGCCTCTTATTAACTGCAACCGGAGGCATTTAACGATCAGTCTGTTAGAACTCTGTAAAATGAGTTCATTATACTACTTCAGGTTGCGGAGGGAATGAAACGAAATACTAATGCATGTAGAGCATTAAGCCCATGGCCTGGCACACACAGTGAGTACTTTATATTAGCCAAGGACCTTCATAATGCATATTGATTGTCAATATTCAGATAGTGCAGCAAAGTATTACCAAAAAAATGTAAACTTATTTGTATATGTATTCTTTCAATCTTTATTTAAACAGATAGGATAAAACTATGAATATTCTTTCCAGTGTTTTTCTCTTAATAGTACACTGCTAAAAATTTTTTATCTCTGGCCTGTCATGATGGCTCACACCTGTACTCCCAGAACTTTGGGTGGCCAAGGCGGGTAGATCACAAAATCAGGAGTTTGAGACCAGCCTGGCCAATATGATGAAACCCCTCTCTCTACTAAAATTACAAAAATTAGCCAAGTGTGGTGGCATGCACCTGTAGTCCCAGCTACTTGGGAAACTGAGGCAAAAGAAACGTGTGAACCTGGGAAATGGGGGCTGCAGTGAGCCAAGGTCATGTACATATATATATATATATATACACGCACATATAATCTCAAAACAAATGATCAAAACAAATGATCATTTATGAAATCATTTTAAGTGAGAAGACAATGTTTAATAATTTAATTATTACTATTGGACTTTTTGTAAATTGCACAGAGCATTCAAAAAAATGAAGGAGAATAAAAGTGTTACATATTGTAAAATAAATGTGATTTTATTATTTTCAAAAATATAGAACTCTATATAATATAAAATATATTTCTAATTATGAATCATGTTAAAATAGTTTAGAAGCTGCTGATTTTGATTTCTGTTTCAAATTTTGCAAAATAATTTTTTTTTTAAAGACAGAGTTGCCCTCTGTCATCCAGGCTGGAGTACTGTGGCGCTATCTCGGCCCACTTCAACCTCTGACTCCCAGGTCCAAGCAATTCTCCTCCCTCAGCCTCCCAAGTAGCTGAGACTACAGCCACGTGCCACCTTGCCTGGCTAATTTTGTGTTTTTAGTAGAGATGAGGTTTCTCCATGTTGGTCAGCCTGGTCTTGAACTCCTGACCAACCTGACCAGGTGATACACTTGACTTAGCCTCCCAAAGTGCTGGGGTTACAGGCATGAGCAACAACTCCTGCCTAAATTTTGCAGGATAATTAGCCTTTCGAAGTACTGCTGGGCACTTGTCTCATTGTTTTTATTTAGGTTAACATGCAATTATTCTTTTTGAGTTTCTGACCAAGATAGTGGTTTTTATCCAAATAAGTCAAGTACTGTACCCCATCCCTAAGCCACTTGCATGAAAGGAAAAAGGAAGAAAAAGCCAGTACTGTGACTGCCTATGCTTCCCCCAGCACGGCCCCCTGTGAGACTTGGGGCAGCAGAGACCCAGGAACTGTTCAAGGGCACTGGGCCCCATCTGTGCTCACTCACCTTCCTCAGGTACTCGCATGGGGGATGGCACTGACTTTAAGTGCTGCTGCAGCTCCTTGGTGAGCTGGCCCTGGTCATGGGACAGGAACTGTGGTGTCAGGACGATAGAGGGCTTCACCTTCTGCAGAATAGGAACAGAAGCTCATGATGAGTGCCAATCTATTAGATAATTAAATGTTTAAAAAAGTTTCTTGAATGAATGGAAAAACAAGGTGATGCTTGAGCCTTTAGTGGTCAAGAGCATGCAGGCCTTAGAAAAGGTGAGAAGCAAGTTCAAATTCCTATACTTCGAATTTCTACTTCATGCCATGCAAAATTAATTTACCCCTCTTCATCTCAGTTTCCTTTTGTGTGAAATGGAAACAATTTTCTTCCTCATTCAGTTTCTGTCAAGGATTCTAAAACACCCAACTCATTTAAATGTATCATCATTTCTGTCATAACTAGTGGGATCAATGTCACTATTATTGGATATACATTTCTGTGCCTGAAACCTACAAAAGAGAAAATCTTATGTCTACAAAGTGTCAGTGATTTGTCATTGTTATATTATTAATCATAACTGTATTTAATCACAGAAGGCAGGTGTTCAGTACACACTTGTTCAATCAATGCATGTGGGTTCTGCAGCCACACTGTTAGGTCCTATTTGGCAAGATAATTCATGTCTCCATGTCCTTCTCTTTAAAAGACATATAATAAGAATCCCCAGTTCCTTAGGTTGTTGCCAGGTGTGAGTGATTTGGCAAATAGTAGGTGCTTGTTAAACATTAGCTGTGATGAACTCCTTCCAAGTCTTCCTTTTCAGAGCCACACACGAGGTCATGGTGCCACCTGGTGACCCTAGAGTGTAACTATATATGATCACCTGTATGCTCTCTCCCCACCATAGGTACAAGACTGGGTAGTTACCTCCTGGAGGTTTCTGCTGCATCTGCCTTGTCAGGCTCATGTAAAGACTTTTGTATTTTCCTACTTGCATTCTCACAGATGGGGTTCAGGTTGCCCAACACAGCTGGGTGATCCACAAAGGACAGTGACTGCCTGTGCCAGCCCTGTGAGGTAGCTGGAGGACCATTGTTCCTTCCTTCTCAAGCTCTGGGCAGATGCCAGGGCTGGGGTTACCCATGCCATCAAGTTTCTTGCTTTGAAGGGTCACATTTTCTTTTGGCAAGGAAGGCAAAAGTCACAGGAAGTCAGAGACCCATGACCTCTCTGTGCCATGGGTTCAAACTATAAAGACCTGAACACTCTA
Organism: Plecturocebus donacophilus; assembly: GCA_004027715.1. Classification (NCBI taxonomy): domain Eukaryota; kingdom Metazoa; phylum Chordata; class Mammalia; order Primates; family Pitheciidae; genus Plecturocebus; species Plecturocebus donacophilus. The sequence goes on along the minus strand of PVKP010052348.1, from coordinate 664 downwards.
TGCTAAAAGCCCAAGACTCGGGTGCTCCCCAAGCCTTCTTACCTCACAGCCTGCGCTGAGGGAGGATGAATACTACGTCCTCCCAGAGTTTTGGGAGCTTGTAGCAAGCAGCCTCCCCAGCACAAAATTTCTTGGAAACCTCAAACTGTATCTAAAACATTCATGCACATTTTGCATCCTATTTCCCATATGTCAGCATGTTTTATAAAAAAACCCCTCAATTTCCTAAATATGCAAGACAAATGGATATTGTAGGACAATATGACTTTTAAAAACATGTTATTTAGGCTGGGCATGATGGCTCATGCCTATAATCCCAGTACTCTGGGAGGCTGAGGTGGGCAGATCACCTCAGGTCAGGAGTTAGAGACCAGCCTGATCAACAAGGAGAAACCTCATATCTACTAAAAATACAAAATGGGCAGGGTGTGATGGTGCATCCCTGTAATTCCGGCTACTCAAGAGGCTGAGGCAGGAGAATCACTTAAACCTGGGAGGCGGAGGTTGTAGTGAGCTGAGATCATGCCATTGCACTCCAGCCTGGGCAACAAGAACAAAACTCCATTTCAAAAAACAAAAAAACTGAGTCTCAGAATGATGAAGCACTTTGTCTAATGTGACTCAGCTAGTAAGTGTTGAGACCTTGCATCCAATCAAAGCCCAT
>PVKP010052347.1:0-12501 GCA_004027715.1 Plecturocebus donacophilus | reverse complement strand
ATCCTCCGTCAGGCCTTGTTCTCTTGCTGATGAGGAGCTGCGATCCCCTGTAGGAGGAGAGGCATTCTGATTTCGGGTGTTCTCAGCCTTTTTGCACTGGTTTCTTCCCATTTTTGTGGATTTATCCACCTGTCGTCTTTGTAATTGCCGACTTTCAGATTGGGTCTCTGAGTGGACGTCTGGCTTGTTGGTGATGAAGCTTTTCTGTTTCTTAGTTTTCCTTCGGGGGGCGCCCCTTCCCCACAGAGCTGGGCCTTCCCGGGTTCAGCTGTGCTTGCTCTCAGTCCTCAGCACTTCCAATTGCTGTTCTCCTTGTGGGGATTGGACCAGCCGAGCCCGACTAAAAGGGCATCCAGTCCCGTACAATCCGCACTGAGAAGCGCTGCGCCGGCCAAAAGAGTTGCGCTGGCGACCCATGTGGCTCCTTCGCCGGTAATCTCCCAGTCTGTGGGCATCAAAAATTCGTCTGCAATTGCGGCATCCACTCACTCTCTGTACTTTTGCCGGGAGCTACAATCCTGAGCTGCTGCTACATGGCCATCTTGGATCTCTCCTCAAACTCCTAGCTTTAAGTGATCTGCTCACCTTGGCCTCCCAAAGTGTTGGAATTATAGGCATGAGCCACTGTGCTGGGCATAGACAATTGGCTGGGCTCGGTGGCTCAGGCCTGTAATCCCAGGAGGCCAAGGTGAGAGGATCACTTGAGGCCAGGGGTTCAAGACCAACCTGAACAACATGACAAAACTCATCTTTACAAAAAATACAAAAATTAGCCAGGTGTTGTAGCATGTGCCTATAGTCCCAGCTACTTGGGAGGCTGGGAGGCTGAAGTGGGTTGAGGCTGCATTGAACCATGGTTGTGCCATGCACTCCAGCTTGGATGACAAAGCTCTAATAAATAAATAAATATGGCTCTCACCTGTAATCCTAGCACTTTGGGAGGCTGAGATAGGCAGATTGCCTGAGTTCAGGAGGTCGAGACCATCCTGGGCAACATGGCAAAACCCCATCTCTACTAAAAATACAATAAATAAATAAATATAGCAGGGCGTGGTGGTGCCTGCCTGTAGTTGCAGCTACTCAGGAGGCTGAGGCATGAGAATTTCTTGAACCCAGGAGACGGAGATTGCAGTGAAACAAAATCACACCACTGGACTCCAGCCTGGGTGACAGAGCAAGACTCTGTCTCCAAAAACAAATAAATAAATAATAACATAAAAATAAAATGGACAATCTCTGCTGCTTTATTGGAGTGTTTTGACTATTTACAATTAATGTAATTACTGACATGGTTCGTTTTAAATTTACCATCTTGCTTTTTTTATTCCTGTTTCTCCCATCTCTTCTTTGTTTCCTTTATCCTCTTTTCCCATTTTCTTCTGAAGTGAGTATTTAAAAATTTTTAATCTCCACTACTGACTTATTAGCTATATTCTTTGTTTTGTTTATTTAGTGGTTGTTCTAGGATTTACAATATATATATATTTTAACTTATTTCTACTAACTTCCAAATAATATGCAATTTCACGTTTCACATATTATGTGAGAACCTCACAAGAGTATACTTCTGTGCCCTCCCTCCCATCCTTTGTGCTAGTGTTGCCATGCAATTTATTTCTACGTGTATTATAAACGCCAATGACAAATTATTATTTTTCTTTAAATATCAATTTTTTTATCATGGCAGAAAAAAAACACATAGCATACAATTTATCTTCCCAACAATTTCCAAGTGTAAACTACAATATTGTCAACTAAATACACTTTGTTGTGCAACAAATCCCCACAACCTCCCTGTTCTGTGTGACTGAAACTCTCCATCCGCTGAACGATAACTCCCCATGTCCCCTCTGTCAATTATGGTTTACAGACCTTAAAAAATAATAAAAATGTTTTCATAGTCACTGTTTCCAGCACTTTTCATTCTTTTGTGTAGATCCATGTTTTCATCTGGGATCATTTTTCTTCTACCTTAAAAATTTCCTTTAATATCTCTGCAAGTGCAAGCCTGGTGACTATGAATTATCTCAGTTTATTTTGGTCTGAAAAAAACTTTAGCTTCTCTTGATTTTCAAAACAGCGTTATTGAAGTATAATTTACATACCATAAAATTCGCTCATTTGTCTTCATTTTAGAAGAGTATCTTCTCTGCATACAGAATTCTAGGTTGATGGAGTTTTTTTGTTTTTCTTTTCCTTTCAGTACTTTCAAGATGTTATTCCTTGTCTTCTGGAACTTGCTTTGTTTCTGATAAGAAATTTGCTTCCATTCTTATTTGTGTTTTGCTTATTTGTATTTGGTGTTTTGCCCTGATTGCTGTTAATATTTTCCCTTGATCATCACTTTTTAGGAATTTAAGTATAATGTGCTCTTATGTGCTTTTTTTTTTTTTTGGTGTTTATGCTGTTCTGGGTTCTTTGGGCTTTGTGGATCAATGACCTTAGAGGTTTCACCATATTTCGACAAGTTTTGGATTGTTTCTTAAAACAATATTTTGTCTTCCTCCTCCTGTTTTTCTGTGACTCCAGTTACAAATATGTTCAACCACTTGAAATTGTTTTATTGAGTCTCTGTTTATTTTTCCCACTCTTTTTTCCCCTCTATTCTTCATTTTGAATATTTTTTATTGTGTCACTGATTTTTTTCCTCCAGTTTCTAATTTGCTAATAATTCCATCCAGTGATTTTTTTTTCAGGTTGTATTTTTCATACTTAGATGTTCCATTTAGTTATCTTATTTTAATTAATTAATTTATTTATTTATTTTGAAATGAGTCTCACTTGGTTGCCCAGGCTGGAGTGCAGTGTCATGATTCTGGCTCACTGCAACCTCTGCCTCCCAGGTTCAAGCAATTCTCCTGCCTCAGCCTCCCAAGTAGTTGAAATTACAGGTACCCACTACCACACCCAGCTAATTTTTGTATTTTTATTAGAGACAGGGTTTCACCATGTTGACCAGCCTGGTCTTGAACTCCTGACCTCAGGTGATCAGGAGATCCACCTGCCTTGGCCTCCCAAAGTGCTGTGATTACAGGTGTGAGCCACTGCACCTGGCCTAGTTATTTTTAAATCTTCCATTTCTCTTTTCATTATATTCATGTTTTTCTTCAAATTCCTGAATATATTAAACATATCTATGATAGCTATTTTGTTTTCTAATTCCATAATCTTTCTCATTTCTGATGTTTATTTTTATTTACTATTTTTTTTGTTTATGGATAACATTTTGCTGTTTCTTGGTGTATCTATTATTTTTGGATTGGATGTTGGGCAATGTGAAATGTATGTTACAGAATGTTAGTGTCTTTCTCTAAAGAGCTTTGGGCTTTGTCCTGTGAGGCAGCTAAGTTACTTTAAGATCATATTGATCCTCTTGATACTGAGGATTGAGCCTTGTTTTTAAGTTTTATGAGAGCTGGTCTGAAATAGTCTCTGCTCTACCAATTTGTTGTTTGTTTGTTTGTTTTGGGGCAGTCTCCCTCTGGTGCCCAGACAGTCTGGAGCGCAGTGGTGCCATCTTGGCAACCTCCGACTCCCGGGTGCAAGCGATTCTCTTGCCTCAGCCTTCTGAGTAGCTGGGACTACAGGCACGCACCACCACACCCGGCTAAGCTTCGCAGTTTTAGTAGAGACAGGGTTTCGTCATGTTGGCCAGGCTGGTCTCAAACTCCTGGCCTCAGGTGATCTGCCCATCTCGGCCTCTCAAAGTGCTGGGATTACAGGCTTGTGCCATCGTGCTCGGCCAGCTCTACAGATAATTTTGCTCTACTGCTAATACATGACCCTCTAGTCTTTACTAAATGCCGAGGATGTTCAATGAGGACTCTTCACTCTGGCTGGTTGGAGCTTGAATGTCTCTTAATCTTGTGTGAGCTCTGATAAATTTCCTCCTTACTACTCTCTACATGTTCTTTGTCTAGCTTTGTGGTGTTCACCCTTTCATGCATGGCTTAGACTTTGGCATAAACTCAAGGGGACCCCTAAACAGATTTCTGAAGCTCCTTTTCTGTAGAGTTCTTCTTGTTTATAACTTTATAAACAGGTTCTTCTTGTTTATAACCTATTACTTGCAACTACCATCGGCTCCATGAGTGCCAATTTCTGTTCTCAACTAAACAAGCCTTCTATACTCTGTTGGAAGTATCTGTTATCCTGCACCATGGTCCAGAATGTCAAGCAGAAAGTTTAGGATTCATAGGGCTTACTATGCTTATTTTCCTTTTCTCAAGTTCACAGTTCTGTACTATTTGTCTGATGTATGAAAAAATTCTTTCTTATATTTTGTCATATTTCCTAGTTATTTCAGTGGAAGAGTAAGTAAGCATGGGCCCCATTACTCCATCATTGCCCAAAGTGGAAGTCAAGACACATATTGCTTAAGAGTGTATAATTGATTCAAGAATAGACAAATAGCCCATGGAACAGAATAGAGAGGAAGAAACAGGCCCCCACATGTACTGTCCTCTGATTTATAACTAAAGTGCTACTGCAATTTAGTGGGAGAAGGAAGATCTTTTAAGTAAATGATAGAGAAAAACAATGAACCATATCCCTACTTTACATCATCCATAGAAATTAATTGGGGATGGAGCATAGATGTATATGTAAAAGAATAAAGCTTTCAAAACAAACCGTGGGAGAATATCTTCACAACCTTCAGGTTGGCAAAGATTTCTTAAACAGGACATAAGAATAATTAAAAGAAAGACTGGTAATTGACTTCATTAAAATAAAAAAAACCTTCTCCTCAATAAATCACAAAATTAAGCCAGTATAAAGGCAAACCACAACTTGGGAGATAATTTTTGCAATACATATTTTGGAAAAAGAATTCATAACTGGACTATATCATGAGCCTTTTCAGAGCAATTTTTTAAAGAGACTGACAATCCAAGTTTCAAAAAGATAAAAGACTTGGATAGGCATTTCACAGGAGAAGGTATCCAAATGGCCAATAAACATTTTTCTAAAAGTGTTCAGTGTTGTTATCCATCAGGTACAGGCAAATTAAAACTACCATGAGATACCACCTCATATCCATCTAATTTTAGAATGTCTAAAGTGAATAGACTGACAATTCTAAGAGTTGACAAATAAACAGAGAAACTAGGAGTCTCATATATTGCTATGGGAGTGTAAACTTCCATAAACATTTTAGAAAACTACTTGGCAGCATCTACTAAAGCTAAGCAAACATATAATGTATGACTGGGCAACTCAACTCCTGGGCTGACTATATACCCAAGAGAAATGAATGCATATGTCCACTAAAAGATATGTACATAGCATATTCATAGCAGCATTAATAATAATAGCCCTGAATTTGAAGTGAACCAAATGTTAATCAATAGTAGAATGAATATATTATGGTATGGTTATATCTGGAATACTACACGGCAATGACAAAGAATTAACTACATTCAATAACGTGGGTGAACCTCACAGACATAAAGTTGAGCAAAAAAAGACACAAAAGGCCTGGTGTGGTGACTCACGCCTGTAATCCCAGCACTTTGGGAGGCCGAAGTGGGCAGATCACCTGAGGTTGGGGGTTCAAGACCAGCTTGACAAACATGGAGAAACCCCGTCTCTACTAAAAATACAAAAAAATTAGCTGGGCATGGTGGGGCATGGTGGCGCATGCCTGTAATCCCAGGTACTCAGGAGGCTGAGGCTGGAGAATCACTTGAACTGGGGAGGCAGAGGTTGCGGCGAACTGAGATCATGCCATTGCACTCCAGCTTGGGCAACAAAAGCAAAACTCTTTCTCAAAAAAAAAAACCAAGAAGATAAAAGAAAAAAATTACCCTCTTTGGGCTTCTTTTTATGTAAAGTACAGGTAAAACTATTCTATGATGATAGAGTTCAGAATAGTGATAATATTTCTGGAGGGATATTAGCTGGTACAGTGCATAAGGGAGACATTTTGGGGTACTGAAAATTTCATTTTTATCTGTGGCAATTACATATGTAACAATGGATCTGTACACTCAAGATCTGTACAAATTGTTGCCTATCAATTACATCCCGATTTAAAAAAATCTTGTACTTCTTACAGTAAGCATAAAACTAGTGATGTGCTAATTATTTTTGACTTCCATATTTTCTTCCGGTAGTTCACACTACATATATTAAAGATAGTTGTTCAGCATGACTCTGGTTTCTGCACAATCTAGTTGAATGGAGTAATAGTTACATTTTGAAATTTTACATGTTCAATGGTTCCTTGGTATCCATGGGAGACTGGTTCCAGGACCCTCTTGGATGTCAAAATCTGCAAATGTTCAAGTCCCTGATATTAAATGGCATAGTATTTGCATATAACCTATGCACATCCTCCTGTATACTTCAAATCATCTCCAGATTACTTATAATATCTAATACAATGTAAATGTTATATAAATAATTGTTATATTGTATTGTTTAAGTAATAATAACAAGAAAAAATCTGTGTATGTTCAGTGCAGACACAACCATTCATTTTTTTTCTGAATATTTTCGATCCTTGCATTCCATCCTTGGACGCAGAACCATAGACACAGAGGGCCGAGTGTTATTTCTTCTCTCATCATGTTGCCCGTTAAATTATTAATTTCATTTTGAACTCGCCATCTCAGACAGTGATTGTTTATCATTAATTTTTATCCATTTTACATATCTGTCCATTCTGTCATCAAATTTCAAAATCTTTTCTAGTAAACCAGAAAATATATATTTTTCTTTTCTGGAAATAATGTGCTTTTGTTGGCTAAATATCAAAACATAACATTATTCTTTGAAGGCTATCATGCCAACGTTTTATATCAAAGTTTATATTCATTTAATACTCTCAATTGTTGCTATTTTTAAGCCTTTTTTTTCAGATATAATTACTAGATACAATTTCAACAGCTCTGGATTCAGAGAGACAGATATCCATGTGTTTTTTAATAAACTGTGGTGTGTGTGGTGTGTGTGCATGTGTGTCTGTGTGCGTGGGGAGGGGTGGGGGAGGAGAGATAAGTCCCTCCAAAGTACAGGGACCAGAGATAGACTCCTTTTGCCTCAATTCAAAGAGGCTACTGGCTGGGTTCATCTGTTTTTTTCCCTAACACCTGTTTGTAGTAAGCAGTTGTAAATATCTCAACATTGAGAGCACTTCTCATTTCAAATATTTAGTTGTGTTGTCCCTATAGGAAAGAGTGGCTAACATTTACTGAGTGTTTCCTATGTGCCAGGCATTGTTCTAAGCATTTTACATTTATTTACTCATTAACTCAGTATTTACTCATAAGAATTCTATAAGTATGGATGCCGTGGCTCACACCCATAATCCCAGCACTTTGGGAAGCTGAGGCGGGTGGATCACCTGAGGTCAGAAGTTTGAGACCATCCTGGCCAACATGGCAAAACTCTATCTCTAATAAAAATACAAAAATTAGCTGGGCACTGGTGGCTCACGCCTGTTATCCTAGCACCTTGGGAGGTTGAGGCTGGTGGATCACTACCTCCTAGAGTTCAAGACCAGCCTGTCCAACAATGGCAAAACCCCATCTCCACTAAAAATACAAAAATTAGCTGGGCATGGTGGTGCATGCCTGTAATCCCAGCTACTTGGGAGGCTGAGGCAGGAGAATTGCTCGAACCCAGGAGGTGGGGGTTGCAGTCAGCTGAGATTGCATCATTGCACTCCAGCTTGGGCGACAAGAGAGAAACTCTGTCTTAAAAAAAAAAAAAGATTAAAAAAAAGGAAATCAGTAAAGTAAGTACCATGATTATCCCAATTTTACAGATGAGGAGAGTAGGAATATAGAGATTAAGCAAGTTACCTAGAGCATTGAAACATCCCAAGAATGTCAATACTTTGGTATTAAAATTTTCTCTCTTAAGTCTGGGAAAAGCACAAAAATGTGCTTGTCATTAAATCTAACTATCCAGTCCCAACATTTCCTTGGAGTTCTAATCCCATAATTCCAACTGAGTACTAGAAATATTATTATTATTATTATTATTATTATTATTTTTGAGACAGAATCTTGCTTTGTCACCCAGGCTGAAGTGCAGTGGCATGATCTTGGCTCACTGCAACCTCCGCCTCCTGGGTTCAAGGGATTCTCCTGCCTCAGCCTCCCGAGTAGCTGGGACTACAGGTGCGCACCACCATGCCTGGCTAATTTTTTGTATTTTTAGTAGAGATAGGGTTTTACAGTGTTAGCCAGGATGGTCTTGATCTCCTGACCTTGTGATCCACCCATCTTGGCTTCCCAAAGTGCTGGGATTACAGGCGTAAGTCACCATGCCCAGCCTAGAAATTTTATTTTGTGTATTCCATAGGTATCTTCAACTCATGTTCAAAATCAAACTCATAATTTTCTCCTCTGTACCTCCTTTCCCTCCTGTGTTTCTTATTTTAGTGAACGTCACCACAATCCGCTCAGTCAGCCAAGCCAAACTCTAGGATGATCTTGGGCCCTTCTTTCTTGTGCCACTGAATCCTTCTTATTTGAACATATACGTTAATACTGATAATGCTCTGTTTCTTGATCAGGGTTGGTGACAGGCATATGTTTACTTTGTGACATAGTCATCAAATTGTATGCTTATAATGTATGCACGATATGTAGATATATATACATCTATATACATATACAATGCAATTACAATTTAATAAAACTATTTACATTTAAAAATGTAATTCATTAAAAATGAAAAATGCACTTTAAAAATGTACCTCTAAAACTGCTTTAAATTATATAAATGTAACAGAATACCGTGGTTAGATACCAATCAGGGCTCAGGTCTTTCGGAAAGAGGTTAGGCAAATCCTCTTCCCTTGGTATCCATTTGCATTTATGATTTACACAAGGCCTGCGTTATCTCTGAAGAGAAGTCCGGACCTTTTTTTCAGGTATATACAAATATGGCTATGGACTAGGGGTGACCCCAACAGAAGCCAGAGGGCAGGGAAGGAGATCAGAAGGCAGTGAGGGAGAACTCGCTATACATAGGAGTTGGACACATTAATCAACTCTAGCAATGATCCTAAGTAATGGAATGGAGTGCTGGTTCCAGGTACAAGATAGAGACTGATACTGGAGATAGTTTCAATTTGGTCAGTCCGGTGGTAGATGTGCACCCTGGGACACATGGGTTATGAGTTTGAGTTGAAAGAATGAAACCGCTGATCTCTAAAACGTGATGAGGTTCAGTCAAACTTTCTGTGATCCCCTCCTCTCTTCCACTGAGTACTCCTCAAAGGGAGCATCTCTTTCTTCCTTTCAAGGAGCAAAACCACAAACTTTCTGCCTTGAATGCAATGCAGCCTCCAAGTTCCATGGCCTTCAGGCTACAGCTGAATTCCCGCTCCACCTGGATGCTGCATGGCTGAGTTCCTGCTTCATTGGTTCCTGGTGGTGATGGTGGTGATAACATCAGCAGGAATGGAGTTGCAGCAGGAGTTTGACTCTTGTGAAATCACTAGGGCCTGAGGTTATGGAGTCCCTGCCTGGATGTCCATGGCAGTGAGAAAAAGAGCCATATAACTAACAGCTTAAGCAATTTTACTGCAGGACTTCTCCAACTGAGCATAACACAGAAAAATCATTCTCTCCATTTCACAAGAGATAACTTTAATCTCAGGCATCAAGCCAAAGCAGCAGCATTTCAATTCCACTAACAATGGCACATGGCAATGATTAGAGTAAACTGCCAGTGTGGAGAGACCCTTCCCTGAATGGTTGGGTTCTGAGTATGCAGATTTATGGCTTGGTTAGCCATGGCCTAAAGTCTCCACATTTTGCTTGCTTGCAAAAACTCTAGGTTAGCCGGGCATGGTGGTTCATGCCGGTAGTCCTAGCACTTTGGGAGACTGAGGCAGAAGGATCACCTGAGCTCGGGAGTTTGAGACCAGCCTGGGCAACATGATGAAACCTCGTCTCTACAAAAAATACAAAAATTAGTTGGCAGTGCACCTGTTGTCTTAGCTACTCTGGGGGCTGAAGCAGAATTGCTTGAGCCTGTGAGGAGGAGGTTGCAGTGAGCTGAGATTGTGCCATTGCACTTCAGCTTGGGTGACAGAGCAAGACCTTATATAAAAAAAAATAAAAAATAAAAATAAATAAATAAATAAATAAAGGCCGGGCACGGTGGCTCACACCTTAATTCCAGCACTTTGGGAGGCTGAGGTGGGTGAATCACGAAGTCAGAAGTTCAAGCCCAGCCTGGCCAAGATGTTGAAACCCCGTCTCTACTAAAAATACAAAAATTAGCTGGGTGTGGTGGCACGCACCTGTAATCCCAGCTACTCAGGAGGCTGAGGCAGGAGAATCACTTGAACCTGGGAGGCAGAGGTTGCAGTGAGCCCAGATTGTGCCATTGCACTCCAGCCTGGGTGAGAGAGTGAGACTTCGTCTCAAAAAAAAAAAAAAAAAAATCTCGGCCTGAGGAGAGGGAGGTCCCTTCAGGGACGTGAAGCTGCACCTGCCACCGCTGCTTCTGCAAGGTCTCAAAGCCGGGCTGCAGCCATGTCCTACTGCTGGCAGGAAGGGAAGGATCGAATCACATTTGTAACCAAAGAAGACGATGAAACTCCAAGCAATGCAGAATTGGTGGCTGATGACCCCAGTGATCCCTACGAGGAGCATGGATTGATATTGCCAAATGGAAACATTAACTGGAACGGCCCATGCCTTGGGGGAATGGCCAGCGGCCCCTGTGGGGAACAGTTCAAGTCTGCCTTTTGCTGCTTCCACTATAGCAAGGAGGAGAGAGGTCAGACTGTGTAGACCAGTTCCGGGCCATGCAGGAATGCATGCAGAAATACCCAGACCTCTATCCCCAAGAGGATGAAGATGAGGAAGAGGAAGAAAAGAAGAAGCCAGCAGAACAAGTAGAAGAAACAGCTCCCTCTGAGGCCACTGCAACCAAAGAAGAGGGGGGGTCAAGTTAATGAAGGCCATAAGGCACTGGGCTCCAGTCCTTCCACTTCAGTGATATGGACGTTTTGCAAGACGCCTTTTAGTCGCCTTTCAAGAAAGTGTCTTTCCCTCTGTTGTCCTGTGCACTGTAATATACAAAATAACTTATTTTGATGATCGGGGTCTTGGCCTCTTGACATATACACTGAAAAAAATGGGGGTTGTATGTGTGTCCTACCTAAACCTGTAGCCGCCACTTTGAATTCTCTTCTCAGATTGCCCTGAATTTTGTCACTTTTAAATAATGTGCTGAATAAGCTCAGCAACTAAAAACCATTACCCAGGAACGTTTCTTGTGAGTGAGCTGATTTATTCTGATTCATTATATTCCTCTTAGTAGATTTTATACCCCTTGGGGAAATAATACAAGTAATAGAAACTAAAACATCTTCTCTTAAAAATGCTGGGGTGGGGAGAGAGATCCAAGATGGCCGATTAGCAACAGCTCAGGAATGTAGCTCCCAGTGAAAGCACAGAGAACAAGTGGACGCTGCACTTTCCGATGAATTTTTCTTGCCCACAGACTGGGAGATTCCTGGCAGAGGAGCCACACGGTCGCCAGGGTGACTCTTTTGGCCAGCGTGGTTGTTTTGCTGGCGCCCCAGCGCGGCGCTTCCCGGTGTGGAGTATACGGGACGGACGGGCTCCGCTGGTCCCATCCCCACAAGGAAAACAACAATTGGCAGCGCTGAGGACTGAGAGTTTCACAGCAAGCACAGCGAACCCAGGAAGGTCCGGCTCTGTGGGGAAGGGGCGTCCTCCAAAGGAAAACTAAGAAACAGAAAAACTTCATCACCGGGGCGGAGAGAGATCCAAGATGGCCACATAGCAGCAGCTCAGGATTGTAGCTCCTAGTGAAAGCGCAGAGAGCGAGTGGACGCCGCAATTGCAGACGAATTTTTGATGCCCACAGACTGGGAGATTACCGGCGAAGGAGCCACACGGGTCGCCAGCACAACTCTTTCAGCCGGCGCGGCGCTTCTCAGTGTGGAGTGTACGGGACTGGATGCCCTTTTAGTCGGGCTCAGCCAGTCCCATCCCCACAAGGAGAACAGCAATCGGAAGTGCTGAGGACCAAGAACAAGCACAGCTGAACCCTGGAAGGCCCAGCTCTGTAGGGAAGGGGCGCCCCCCGAAGGAAAACTAAGAAACAGAAAAAACTTCATAACCAACAAGCCGGCCGTCCCTCAGAGACCCAATCTGAAAGTCGGCAATTACAAAGACGACAGGTGGATAAATCCACAAAAATGGGAAGAAACCAGTGCAAAAAGGCTGAGAACACCCGAAATCAGAATGCCTCTCCTCTTACAGGGGATCGCAGCTCCTCATCAGCAAGAGAACAAGGCCTGACGGAGGATGAGTGTAATGAACTCACAGAATCAGGCTTCAGAAGGTGGATAATAAGAAACTTCTGTGAGCTAAAAGAACATGTTCTAACCCAATGCAAAGAAACTAAGAACCTTGAAAGAAGATTTAACGAAATGTTAACGAGAATGGACAACTTAGAGAAGAATATAAGTGAATTGATGGAGCTGAAAAACACAAC
>PVKP010052346.1:0-12493 GCA_004027715.1 Plecturocebus donacophilus | reverse complement strand
GTTTTTCCATGTCGAGATTTCCCCTCCTTTTCCTGTCCTGGGGATCGGGGGAGGGAAGAGGAGACAAAGAGGAGACATGGGAGACTGAGGGTGTGGGGTGGAATCCAGGTCTGGATAGTACTTGCATCTCACCCGTGGTGAGGGTTCCCCTAAGCTGGCTGGGCCTCCAAGAGGGCCTTCTGCCCACCACGTAGCCCGCCACTCCTCCCACACACGTGAGCCAGCCATTGCCTGGCAGGCTTGCCACCTTCTCTGCACTGGTTCAGCCTGGGAAGGTGCGTGTTCATGTGGGTGGGGGGATGGGCAGGGGCCCCAACTCGGCCCTGGCCGGGCCCTCCACACCCTCAACCCTTGTGGGCCCCTGTCCATGCAATTCCCCCTCCCTACCCCGCTTTCACGGACCTGCGGGGATTCTGGACAGGTTGTTCCTCTTTTTCAGGCCTCGCAGAGCACTGGGAACAACAGACTGCGCAGACCTGCGGACAGACAGGAGACGGGGGTAGGGGCTGCGCACTCAGCGGGCTCACAGGGACTCCCTTTCCTGAGTCCGGCCCTGCTCACCCAACATTTTCCTCCCCTGCCTCCCCCGCACTCCAGCCGCCATTTCTTTCCAGGCCTCGGGCACCAAACCAGGATGCTTTCCAAACTAATTTTGGGTCTCTGTGTCCTTCTCCTCAGAGGCAACTCTCCTCCCCAGCTTCGCGGTCAACGTTTTTCTCTACGCACGGAGCGGCAGAGGGGGTTTACTTCCACTGTCTCACTACTGGGGCGTCCCCAGCCCACCATCTTCGGCTCCAAAATGGACGGAGGGCAGAGACGAGGATGTGCCTAGAAAGCGGGCATGGATACTTGGGGGTGCTCGCCTTCCTCACCCTCTGCCCACTGGCTGCTTGATCCCCCTCAGCCACCCTTAGCAGTTTTCCCACCGTCATCTCTGTCCACACTCGGGCCAGATTCCCTCGACTCGACCCCACCCCCAGCCTTTCCCTCTACGGTACCCGTTCCCCTTCCGCCATTCTAGTGTTCCGCTAGCAGCGTGGAAGGCCCACACACTGACCTGGAAGAAGCTGGACCAAGAATTAGGAGCCCAGGGACCGGAGCAGACGGGACCCAGCCACAGGGACAGAGGGCAGGCACTCAGACCGGTGCCCACATCTGCGCCCGGGCAGATCACGTGAACGCCGCAGCGATGGCGTTCCCCCGCCCCATGCCCCGCCTCCTGCCCGGCCGCTTTCAGCCACCCACTACCTACCTCTCTCTCCAGCAGGTACCTTCTCACCTCCCTGGGCCCTTTTGCCCTTTTCTGCTTGTTGAGAAATTGATCAAAGAAAGAATTCTAATGAAAATCACAAAGTTTTTTTTTTTTTAATGAGTTGGGCGGTCCGGAGGAGGAGTCTTGATAATAACGTAGACCCACCCGATAAAATCATATAAATGTGGACTTAAGTACAGTATAAATAATAAATTATTGCACTTTAGAAAAAACTTGGGAAAATTTTTCCAAAATAAATGAAATTGTCTCCTTTTCCTGACATGTACAAACATAAAATTTCGAATGAATTTTAAAAAGTTGTATTTTAACCAAACTAAAAGAACAATTAATTTATCTTCAGTGAGAAACTGAATATACAATAAACAATGACCAAACCATATTCAAAAATGAACTGTAATCCACAGCCTTTGCTGCAAGCAGCTCGAGAAGCCAAAGCATAGCATGTGCAGAAATTTTCAGACTTTGATCAATTTGCTGGCCTTTCTGGACTTTTTTTTTTTTTTTTTGACCCAGTCACCAACAAGAAAATCCCAAATATGAACCCCTACTCAATTACATAGGATGTTTGCCTCTAGTTGGCCTGCCTCTGGCTTCCTCACATCAACAACCTCCAATCAGAGCATCCTTGAAGTCTTTGTGGGTTTTTTTATTTTCCACTATAAAGCTTTCCCACTTCCCTGCCTGCCTTTGAATTTTTTCCAGACTCAAATGATGGTAGGCTTGACTTCCTTGCTATAAAAAAAGCTGTGAATAAGTAGCACTTATTTGTTCTCTTATGCATAGTTTCCGTTTATCTATGTCCACATAAACTTTTGGTGTGGAAGGCCTTTAAATACGGTCACATGCTGTTTAAAAACGGGGATATGTTCTGAGAAATGCATGAGGCAATTTGGTGGTGGTGCGAACATCGTAGAGTGTAGTTATACAAACCTATATGGAATAGCCTACTACACTCCTAGGCTATATACTATAACCTATCACACCAACCACGGTTGTAGTCTATGCTGTCTGTTGTCATTGACTAATCGATATGCAGAATGACTATATAACAAAGAGACAAATGCTGATAGATTACATGAAAAATTGTAACAGATTTGTTGGACTGTGGACATATGCACTCTCCCCTGCTCTTATTGAATATATTGGTGGAAATTTTCTGAAGATGAACTTTATAAATTATTTTAAAATAAAAATATTGGCCGGGCACGGTAGCTCACGCCTCTAATCCCAACACTTTGGGAGGAATCCGAGACCAGCCTGACCAAGATGGTGAAACCCAGTCTCTACTAAAAATATGAAAATTAGCTGAGTGTGGTGGCTGGCACTTGTAATCCCGGCTACTTGGGAGGCTGAGGCAGGAGAATCGCTTGAACCCATGAGGCAGAGGTTGCAGTGAGCTGAGATTGTGCCATTGCACACCAGCCTGGGCAACAGACCAAGACTAAGTCTCAAAAAAAAAAATTGATCTTTTGTGCCAGTGATTCCACTTCTAATAGTTACCCAGAACGATAATTTTCTTTCTTCAACTTTTATTTTAAGCTCAGAGGCACATGTGTGGGATGTGAAGGTTTGTTACATAGATAAACATGTGTCATGGTGGTTTGCTGATTATCCCATCACCTAGATATTAAGCCTGGCAGCCACTAGCTATTCTTCCTTATGCTCTCCCTCCCTGCCCACAACAGGCCCCTGGGTGTGTAGTTCCCTGCCATGTGTCCATGTGTTTTCATTATTCAGTTCCCACTTATAAATGAGAACACACAGTATTTGGTTTTCTGTTCCTAAATTAGTTTCCTGAGGATAATGGCTTCTAGCTTTATCTATGTCCCTGCAAAGAACATAATCTCGTTCCTTTTTATGGCTGCATAGTATTCCACCATGTATACGTAACACATTTTCTTTATCTAGTCTATCACTGATGGGCATTTAGGTTGATTCCATATCTTTGCTATTGTGAATAGTGCTGCAATGAACATACGTGTGCATGTATCCTTATAATAGAATGATTTATATTCCTTTGGGTATATACCCAGTAATGGGATTGCTCTGTCAAATGGTATTTCTGGTTCTAGAACTTTGTGGAATCGCCACAGTTTTCCACTTTGGTTGCTTATTTACACTTCCACCAACAGTGTAAAAGTGTTTCTTTGTCTCTGCAGTCTCACCAGCATCTGTTGTTTTTTTGACTTTTTAATAAGAGCCATTCTGAGTGGCTTGAGATGGTACCTCATTGTGGTTGTATTTGCATTTCTCTAATTATCAGCGATGTTGAGCTTTTTGTCATATGCTTGTTGGCCTCATGTATGTCTTCTTTTGAGAAGTATCTGTTCGTGTCCTTTGCCTATTTTTTAATGGGGCTGTTTTTTCTTGTAAATTTGTTTAAGTTCCTTGGAGACTCTGGATATTAGACCTTTGTCAGATAGATAAATTGCAAAAATTTTATCCCATTCTGTAGGTTTTCTGTTCACTCTGATGAGTTTCATTTGCTGCACAGAAGCTCATTAGTTTAATTAGATCTCATTTGTCAAGTTTTGCTTTTGTTGCAATTGCTTTTGGCATTTTCATTATGAAATCTTGTCTGTGCCTATGATATTGCCTAGATTTTCTTCTAGGGCTTTTGTACTATTGGGTTTTACACGTAAGTCTTTAGTCCATCTTGAGTTAATTTTTGTATCTGGTATAAAGAAGGGGTCCAGTTTCAATTTTCTCCATATGGCTCACTAGCTATTTCTCCCAGCACTATTTATTAAATAGGGAATCCTTTTCCCATTGCTAATTTTTGCCAGGCTTATTGAAGATCAGATGGTTGTAGGTGTGTGGTCTTATTTCTGAGTTCTCTCTTCTGTTCCATTGATCTATGTGTTTGTTCTTATACCAATACCATGGTGTTTTGTTTATTGTAGCCTTTTAGTATAGTTTGAAGTTAGGTAGTGTGATGCCTCCAACTTTGTTATTTTTGCTTAGGATTGTCTTGGCTATTTGGACTCTTTTTGTTTCCATATGAGCTTTAAAATAGTTTTTTCTAATTATTTGAAGAAGGTCAATGGTAGTTTAATGCAAATAGCATTGAATCTATAAATTACTTTGGGCAGTATGGCCATTTTTATGATATTGATTCTTCCTATCTATGAGAATGAAGTGTTTTTCCATTTGTTTGGGTCCTCACTGAAATTCTCTCTGATTTCTTTGCATAGTGGTTTGTAGTTCTCTTTGAAGAGGTCCTTCACTTCCCTTGTTAGCTGTATTCCTAAGAATCTTATTCTTTTTATGGCAATTGTGAATGGAAGTTCATTCATGATTTTGCTCTCAGCTTGCCTGTTGTTGGTGTATAGGAATGCTAGCAATATTTGCACGTTAATTTTATATCCTGAGGTTTTGCTGAAGTTGCTTATCAGCTTAAGAAGCTTTTGGGCTGAGACAATGGTGTTTTCTAGATATAAGATAATTTCATCTTCAAACAAAGATAATTTGACTTCCTCTCTTCCTATCTGAATACACTTTATTTCTTTCTTTTGCCTGATTGTCCTGGCCAGAACTTCCAATACTATATTGAATAGGAGTGGTGAGAGAGAACATCCTTGTCTTGTGCTGGTTTTCAAGGGGAATGCTTCCAACTTTTGCCCATTCATTATGATATTGACTGTGAATTTTTCATATATGGGTGTTATTATTTTGAGGTATGTTCCTTCAATACATAGTTTATTAAGAGTTTTTAACATGAAGGGATATTGAATTTTATCAAAGGGCTTTTCTACATCTATTGAGATTATCATGTGGTTTTTGTCTTTAGTGCTGTTTATGTGATAAATCACATTTATTGATTTCTCTATGTTGAACCAGCCTTGCATCCTGGGGATGAAGCCAACTTGATCATGGTGGATAAGCTCTTTGATGTGCTGCTGGATTTGGTTTGCTAGTATTTTATTGAGGATTTTTGCATCAATGTTGATCAAGAATATTGGCCTGAAGTTTTCTTTTTTTGTTGTATGTCTGACAGGTTTTGGTATCAGGATGATGCTGGCCTCGTAATATGAATTACAAGGGGGGAGTCTTTCCTTTTCAATTTTTTTGGAATAGTTTCAATAGAAGTGGTACCAGCTCTTCTTTGTACCTCTGGTAAAATTCAGTTGTGAAGCTGTCTGGTCCTGGGCATTTTTGTTGTTGTTGTTGTTGTTGTTAGTAGGCTATTTATTACTGCCTCAATTTCAGAACTTGTTATTGGTCTATTCAGGGATTAAATTTATTCTGGGTTCAGTCTTGAGAGGGTGTATGTGTCCAGGAATTTATCCATTTCTTTTATATTTTTTTAGTTTATGTGCACAGAGGTGTTTATAGTATTCTCTGATGGTTTTTGTATTTCTGTAGGGTCAATGGTGATATCCCCCATCATTTCTGATTGTGTTTATTTGATTTTTTTTCTATTTTCTTCTTTATTAGTCCAGCTAGCAGTCTATCTATTTATTAATTTTTTCCAAAACCAGCTCCTGGATTCATCAATTTTTTGAAGGGTTTTTTTTTTTATATCTCTATCTCCTTCAATTCAGCTATGATTTTGACTATTTCTAATCTTCTGCTAGCTTTGGGGTTTGTCTGCTCTTGGTTCTCTAACTCTTTTAGTTGTGATGTTAGGTTAACTTGATATCTTTCTAGCTTTTTTACGTACCCACAGAGATAATTAATATAGTGCTACAATAGTCTTATATTTGAAATTTTCACTTTGTGAGGCCAAGGTGGGTGGATTGCTTGAGCCCAGGAGTTTGAGACCAGCCTGGGCAACATGGCAAAACCCTGTTTCCGCAAACTTTACAAAATTTAGCCCATTGTGGTAGCATGCACTGATAGTCCCAGTGACTTGGGAGGCTGGGGTGGGAGAACTGATTGCTCTTGGGAAGCAGAGGCTGTAGTGAGCTGTGACTGCACCACTGCACTGCAGCCTGGGTGACAGAGCCAGACCCTGTCTCAAAAAAATTATGTTAAAAAGACTCCCATAGTAATTAGTTTTTGAGCATTTATTCTTTGTTTGTATTGTAACTACAGTAGTCATTCCATTGGCTTAGTTAATAATTTAAAAATATGGAACAGAACAAATGTCTATCATTACAGATTTAGTTACGTAATCTTCTTAGTACACTGGCTTACTCTGATTATCTTTGGGTGTTTGGTTTATAAAAATAATTAATCCTTATATATTGGGCACTTAATACATAGTAAAAATAATTCTTTATTAAATGTTCATCATCCCAATTGATGGTGGCACTTCTATGTGTGGTGGGGCACAAAGGACAGCCACAAGTATGTGATATTGCCCTCTAGAGATGCCACTTACGTTCCCAGCCCTGTGCTAGCTATCTTGTATTATCTGGCATACTATTTCATTTATCCCTGGTGGGGCAATTTGCACTTCAAGGAAGCAGAATGACTTATAAGGCTACAATCTTAACCCAATATAGTACTGAAATAAGTACAGTAAGAGAAATAAAACAAGGAAGCCCACTAACACACCCAAGTGTACAAGTTTTTAGTGTGTGATAGGGAAACATTTCTGATCAGTAGTAAAACATAGCTATTATAGAAATTATATTTGTATAATTAGTTAAATACTTAAGGGAAAATGAAGAGCTTTATTTTCTGACATATATTCAGATATCTTCAGGGTAGGCAAGCGACATGAAATAAAAGGCATCTGGGTTGGAAGGAAAGAAGTAAAACTATCCATTTGCAGGTGATGTCATCTTGTATATAGAACATCCCAAAGGATCCACTAAAAAACTGTGAGAACAAACAAATGAGTCCAGTGATGTGCTGAATATAAGATTGACATACAATAATTAATTGTATTTTATATGCTAGCAATAAACTATTCAAAGAGGAAAGTAAGAAAAAATCCACTTAAAATAACATAAAGATATTAAAACACTTATAAAGAAATTCAATAAAAAGTCCAAGACTTGTACACCAAAAACTAAAAAAAATTGTTGAAAGAAATATTAAGAATACATAAATAAATGGAAAGACATTCTATATTCATAGATTGGAAGACTCAATATTGTTAAGATTGGTGATATTTCCAAAATTGATCTATAGAATCAATGTAATCTCTATCAAAATCTCATCTGGTTTCTTTGCAGAAATTGGTAAACTGATCCCAAAAATCCACATGAAAGTGCAGGGAACCCAGAATATACAAAACAATATTTAAAAAGAAGGACGACATTGGAGGTCTCACATTTCCAGATTTCTATCAAGGCAATGTTGTACTTACATAAGGACATATAGATCAGTGGAATATAATTGAGAGTCCAGAAATAAACCCTGACATTTACAGTCGTGCCGAGAAAATTCAACCATGAATCTGGGCCTCTTCCTTATACCATGTACAAAACTTAACTCAAAATAGATTAAAGTCCTAATTGTAAGAGCTAAAACTCAAATTCTTAGAAGAAAACTTAGGTGTAATTCTTTATGACCTTGGATTAGGCAATGGTTTTTCAGATATGACAACAAAAGCTCAAGAAACAAAAGAAATATAGATAAATGGGACTTCACTAAATGCAGAAGTTTTGTGATTCAAAGGACATCATCAGGAAAGTGAGAAGAAAACTAACAGAATAGGAGAAAATTTTTGTAAGTAATGTATCTGATAAGGGACTTGTATCTATAATATATAGAGAATACTTATAACTAAATAATTTTAAAAGCCCAATTTTAAAATAGGTAAAGGACCTGAACAGATATTTCTCTAAAGAAAATATACAAATGGCCAATAAATTCATCAAAATGTGCCCAACATCATTAGCCATCAGGAAAATGCAAATAAAAGCCATAATGAAATACCACTTTATACCCAGTAGGATGGATATAATAAACAAGAAATATAATGACAGGTGTTTGCAAAGATGTAGAGAAATTGGAACCATCACATACTACAGGTGGGAACATCAAATGGCACACTACTGTGGAAAACAGTTGGGCAGTTTCTCAAAATGTTAAACGTGGCATTACCATATGACTCAACAATTCCACGCCTAGGTATATCCCCAAGGGAAATGAAACAATATCCCTACACAAAACTTGAATGCGTATGTTCCTGGCAGAATTATTCATTATAGTTAGAAAGTAGAAATAAATACCTACCACTTGATGAGTAGATAAATAAAATATGACATATCTGTATAATGGAATATTATTTGGCAAAAATATGGAACAAAATGCTGATATATGCTAAAACATGAATGAACCTTCAAAACATTGTGCCAAGTGAAAGAATCCAGTCACAAATTGTTATATATTGTATGAGTCCATTAATGTGCAATATTTAGAATTGGTATATCCATGGAGACAGAAGGTAAATTAGTGGTAGCATAGGGCTAGGGGTGGGAAATTGAAGGGAAAATGGTAGTGATGGCTAATGACCATGAGATTTATTTTTACAGTTATGAAAATGTTCTAAGATTGATTGTGATGATGGTTGCACAGCTCTGTGAGTATACTAAAGAAAACATTGAATTATGCACCCTAAATAGGCGAACTATATGGTATGAGAATTATATCTCAATAAAGTGTGATAAAAATCTGTCATAATATTGATTATTTCAAAGTATTTTATTATATGAATTTTCTCTATAATGAATTAAATTAAAGTCACATTTTTTTTCTCTATTATGCATGTTTTAATATTTATATGTTAGTCCATTTCCCTGATCATTTTATCTGAATTTATTCTAAGAACTTGAATTAATGGATCAAACGTTATGAGAATTTTAAGATTTCTTGATACATGGAGCTAAATGTTTACTATGTTGTTAATTATAAAAACTACAGAAAATCGAACATATACATAATGTAGAGGCTGGGGTTGTATGCTATATTTTTTGTTAAATTTTTCTATGTTTATTTCATATACAATTTGTATATTTAATGAAATTGTACGTATATACTGTTCTGCTACTTGATTCTTTCACTTAAAAGTATATCTTCAGAACATTCCCATGTCAGTCTACATAGGACTACCTTATACATTTTAATGGTTGCGTAATATTCCACTCTTTAGAGTTACCAAAATTTATTTCATCAATTCCCCATTGATTAGCATTAGAAATGTTTAATACTTTTACTATTAACAATATTGATCTATTGAATATCTATATGCATACTGCATCCATTTATTCACCTGGGGAAGAGATATAATTTCCAAAGTTGTTCTGTCCCACTCCACATATGATATGTGACCTTTCTATTCTACTCATTGACAGATGTAGACTTTGTCTTTTCCTTGTGAGTTTGGGATGACCTGTGACTATTTTGATCAATATAGTACAATGTAAATCACTTTGTGTGACTTTGAGGTTGGGTCAAAAAACTCCACAAGGTTATCTGCCTGGCATCTTTGGAATGCTCACACTTGGACAAGCAGCTGCCATGTAACAATTCTTCCTACCCTGAAACCACCATGCTGAAAAGGCCATATATATGCTCTTTGGTTGACAGCTCCAGCTGTGTTGTAATCCAAAAGCCAGCAATAACTGCCATCTCTGTTAGTGAGCTCTCTTGGATTTCCATCCCAGTCCATCTATAAAATGATTGCGGTCCCAGCTGACATATTTTATTTATTTATTTACTTAATTATTTATTTTTTGAGACAGAGTCTTGCTGTGTCACCCAGGCTGGAGTGCAGTGGTATAATATTGGCTCACTGCAACCTCTGCCTCCCGAGTTCAAGCAATTCTCCTGCCTCAGCCTCCTGAGTAGCTGGAATTACAGGTGTGCACCAGCACACCTGGCTAATTTTTATATTTTTAGTAGAGACAGGGTTTCACCATGTTGGCCAGGGTGGTCTCAAACTCCTGACCTCAAGTGATCTACTCACCCTGGCCTCCCAAAATACTGGGATTACAGGTGTGAGCCATGGTGCCTGGCCTCCAGCTGAAATCTTGACCTCAACATCATGAGAAACCCAAAATAAGAACCTAGCAGCTGAACACTTCTTGAATACAAATGGTTAAATTTTGGAGTAATTTGTTATGCAGCAATACTAACCTTAATGACCTGTATAAAAGATGAAATAATACTAGGAGTAAAGGAAATCATAAATAGCCCACAAAGCCTAAAATATTTACTATCTGGCCCTTTATGGAAAAAGTTTGTTAGCCCATGTGTTAGACCAAAGAAAACAACTTAATCTCAACCACCACAACAATCATCATCATTGAGATGTGATGTTGAGTGAGTACTAATATAGATGCATATCAGGGTACAGGTATCATTCTATTCATTTTTGGAGGGTAACTCAAACTTTTTAAATTTTTTATTTTTGAGACAGAGTCTCACTCTGTTGCCCAGGCTGGAGTGTGGTAGCACCATCTCAGCTCACTGCAACTTCTGCCTCCTGGGTGCAAGCCATTCTCATACCTCAGCCTCCTGAGTAGCTGGGATCACAGGCATGTGACACCACACCTGGATAATTTTTGTATTTTTAGTAGAGATGGGGCGTCACCATGTTGGACAGGCTGGTCTTGAACACCTGACCTCAAGTGATCCACCCATCTCAACCTCCCAAAGTGCTGGGATTACAGGCATGAGCTACCACACCTGACCAAAATACATACAATTTTAAAGTTACAAAAGTATTATCCTGTGTAATTTTAAAATGACCAATACTTGAGTGCTGGAAACCCATAATGTAAAAGTTGAAAACCTTGTGTAGTGGAAAGCATCTAAAATTCAGACTTGGTATTTACTTTAGAAAAGTAACGTCTTCTAGGCCCAGGGATTAGCCCATCTGTGAAATGGGAGTATAATAGTCGAAAGAGGATCTGAGAACTTAATCTTCCAAAATGTCAAAAAGACCATCCTATGCCCCATCTTCCACCCCAGCTCCTGTAACACAAATGCCCAGCACACCAGGGTTTGTAAGATACAATCTATACAGTCATCTCACCTACAACAAGTACAGGCTGGGAGGGAACCCAGACACCAAGAGCTGGGTCATAGCATCCTCTGGTATTATGATTCCAAAACCCCCAAAGCCACCAGATAAGCCACTGATGCTTCATGCTCTACATGAGGTACAGCAGAAAGGTCTAGGACCAAGTAAAGGCTTCCAACCCTGACCTAAAGTTGTGGGAGATTGGCAAGATTATTGATGGCATGTGGCGAGATCTCACTGATGAAGAAAAACAAGAATATTTAAATGAATATGAAGCAGAAAAGATAGAATACAATGAATCTGTGATAGCCTATCATAATTCCCCCGTGTACCTTGCTTACATAAATGCAAAAAGTCGTGAACAAGCTGTTTTAGAGGAAGAAAGTCAACAGAGACAGTCTCGTATGGAGAAAGGAGAACCGTACATGAGCATTCAGAGTGCTGAAGATCCAGATGATTACGATGATGGCTTTTCAGTGAAGCATACAGCCACCGCCCGTTTCCAGAGAAACCACCACCTCATCAGTGAAATCCTTAGTGAGAGTGTGGTACCAGACGTTCGGTCAGTTGTCACAACAGCTAGAGTGCAGGTCCTCAAACGACAGGTCCAGTACTTAATTGTTCATCAGAAAAAACTAGAAGCTGAACTTCTTCAAATAGAGGAACGACACCAGGAGAAGAAGAGGAAATTCCTGGAAAGCACAGATTCACTTAACAATGAACTTAAAAATTTGTGCAGTCTGAAAGTAAAAGTGGATATGGAGAAAATCGCAGCTGAGATTGCACAGGCAGAGGAACAGGCCCACAAAGGATAGGAGGAGAGGGAGAAGGAGGCGGCAGAGTAAGCTGAGCGCAGTCAGAGCAGCGTCTTTTCTGAGGGAGAACAAGCAGCCAACAAAGGGGAGGAGAAGAAAGACAGAACATTCCATTGGAGACGGAGAAGACACACCTTGAAGAAACGACAGAGAGCCAACAGAATGGTGAAGAAGGCACATGTACTCCTGATGACAAGGAGAGTGAGCAGAAGGGGGTCCACAGTACGGCAGAGGAAGGAGCCAGTGATAGTAACACTGGCTCGGAGAGCAACAGTGCAACAGTGGAGGAGCCACCAACAGATCCCATACCAGAAGAGGAGAAAAAAGAATCAACGTTGCCTTGTTTTATGTGTTCTAAATACTTTTTTATTTTTTATTTTTTATTTTTTTTATACAAGATGTTTTTTTTTTTTAAAGAAAAAAAAGAAAAAGAAAGGAAGAGATTTTAGAAAAAGAGAGAAAAGGAGAAAGAAAGAAACA
>PVKP010052345.1:0-12493 GCA_004027715.1 Plecturocebus donacophilus | reverse complement strand
TGTGGCTCCTGCCGGGAATCTGCCGGTCTATGGGCAACAAAAATTCGTCGGAATGTGCGGTGTCCACTCGTTCTCTGCGCTTTCACTGGGAGCTACATTCCCGAGCTGTTGCTAATCGGCCATCTTGGATCTCTCCCTATTCTCATTTTAATTAAAATACTATATACACACGATTTTTCAAAAATCAAATAGTCCCAAACTCCCTACCTCCTCTTCCTGCCATCCTAAGGCAATCACTGTCAACTATTTTAGTTTCCTTTTTTGGGTTTTACCTCTGCATTTAAAAACCCTACCCTCATGTAATTATCTTCCTATCTTAAGTCAATTAATCTCTTTCACATATACCTCCCCAACACATACACACTATCCTTCCTTTTTTCTTCTCAAGGAAGTCATACTCCAATTTCTAGTTAAATCAAAATGCACTGTTTATTAGGACAATGCACTTCCCCATCACACTGAAATTAGGCGAGGCCACGTGTGGATTTGACAGGTGGAATCTGAGTAAAAGGGATTTATGCCACTTGCACATTGGATGATTTAAGAAAGCTCAATATGATTTGCTATGCTTTCCTTTTCTTTATACCGTGGGTAATGGCAATCCCCAGATGGTGGCTGCTCTGTCAGCCTATATACTAGAATGAGGACAAATGACAGCCGAGCTCCCAGCTCATCTGTGATGAACATGTATTATGAGCAACAATCACTGCTTTAAACCACTGAGATTTTGAGGTTGCTTGGTATCACAGCATAACCTAACCAATCCTGCCTATCCTAGGTCAAGGAGATTATACATGAGGAAAGACTTAAATAGTGAAAGAGAGCTAGCCATGTGAAGGGAAAAGCATATGCAAAAGCCATAAGTGAGAAAGAACTCAGTATGTTTGAAGCAGAAAGGACAGTGACTGGAATGTGGTGAATAGACAGAACTATGAAAAGCAGAAGAGAGCTATATTAAGATCAAATCATGCAGAATCTAAAGATGACAATAAGTAGCCTGGATTGCAATATGATAGCAATACACAGCAATTAGAGGGATTAAGTTGTAGTGGGGTGTGAGGGGAACATGGGGTTAAGCAAAAAGCTACATAATGAATCAAAAATAATTGGCATTCCCTTTCTACTGCCAAATTCCAGATCTCAGGCTCAGGTAAGAAACCAAACAATACCTTTCTGAAGAAATCAAATGTTCCCAGAGAAAGAATCTTTAGACATTGACATCTGAAGGTATCTAAAGAAAAAGCCATCTGGCTACCTGGCTACCTGACATCCCAACAGTAAAGCCAACTCACACAGAATAGGTATAGGTATATGCTGAGTCCAAGACAACTGTTCAGATGCTAGCTTTCTAGTGACTCACACTTAAATGTAAACAGACAGCCAAAGATTACCAGATATTTGATACTGGCTTCTTAATAAAGAAGGAGACCACATCAAGCAAACAGAAGAGAGTAAGGGTTGGGGGAGAAGAAGGAATTAAAAAAAGAAAATGCAGAAACAGTAAAGATTTTTAAAATATATGTAATATAATGAGTTAGAAATAGAATTGTATCTATAAATCATAAATAGGAATATTCAGGAAAATATAAAATATGAGGAATAACAAATTCAGTTAATGGGTTAGAAAATAAAGTTGAGGCAATCTCCCAAAAAGTAGAACAAAAAGAAATACACAATAGGAGACGAGAAAAAGACATTGTATCTGAACAATGAAATGGAAGGACAAAATTATTCAAGAAAAGTACCTAGCACTGAAACATAGGCATTTGAAAATGGAAAGGACCCATCAACTGTTTAACATGTGAATGGAAGGGAGGCCAAAGCACATCAGCTTAGAGTATCAAAATACTGAGAGCTGCTTCCCAGGTAGTGGTGGGTGATGGGGAGAGGTCATAAAACAAAATGGCATCAGATTTCTTAACGTCAACATGGAAGCTAGAAAATGATAAGATGAATGCCTTCTAAATTCTTTAGAAAAACTATTTTCAACCTAAATGTCTAATTCCTCAAAATGATCAACCAGTGAAGGCTAAAGACATTTCAGTCATATAGATATTCAAAAAATTTACATTCTATGTATCTTTTCTCAGGAAGCTACTAATATGAATAAATAAATCAGGAGAAATAAAAACCTCCAATCTTGCCTTGTCCAGGAAACAGGACTCAACACAGGAAGGAGGGAGGCAATGGGAATTCCCAAACCAAGAGCTTTATAGCAGATCTGTTAAAAAAAAAAAAAAAAAGTCCAGTCACTGTTAGAACAAATACAGGACAGGCTTAGGAAAGGAGTTCCAGGGAACAAAAATGAAACTGAGAAACTGCATTGGACTCAACACATACATGTACCAATAAACTATAAATGTATGCTACAAATTAATATCCATGCAAAAA
This sequence comes from Plecturocebus donacophilus, assembly GCA_004027715.1. Lineage (NCBI taxonomy): Eukaryota > Metazoa > Chordata > Mammalia > Primates > Pitheciidae > Plecturocebus > Plecturocebus donacophilus. The sequence continues at coordinate 10,102 of PVKP010052345.1, read as the reverse complement.
TCTTAAATAAATTTTGGCCAATGGAATCAAAATAGCATATTTTTAAATGTATCATTCTAGGAATGCAATGATGGTTCAATATTAGGAAATACATTAATATAACAAATGATATTAGAAGAACTAAGAAGAATAAGATCACCTCTACAGATGCTGAAAAAGCACTTGACAAACTTCAAAATTCACTGATATAAAAAACCCTCAATTACTAAGAATTGAGGGATACTGTGTTAATATACAGGCATATCTCACTGTTTTACAAGTTGCTTTATTGTGCTCCACAGGTATTGCTTTAAAAAAAAGAAAATCTACTGGTGCCCTTTTACCAACAGTGTGTGCCCAGTTAGTGTCTCTGGATAACATTTGGTATTTCAGACTTTTTCATTATTGTTATTGCATGGGTTATGGTGACCTGTGATCACTGATCTCCGTGGTTACGAATTATTTTGGGGTACCACAAACCACACCTATGTAAAATAATGGACTTAATCAATAAATGTTGTATGTGTTCTGACTGCCCCACCAACTGCTCATTCTCCCATCTTTCTCCCTCTGCTCTGGCCTCCATGAGGCACAACAATAATGAAATCAGGCCCATTAATAGCCCTACAATTGCCTCAAAGTGTTCAAGTGAGCAAAGAGTCACAACTCTCTCACTTAAGTCAAGAAAAATGATTAAGCTTAGTGAGGGAGGCATGTCGAAAGCCAAGAAAGGCTGAAAGCTGGGCCTCTTGAGCCAAACAGCTATCCCAGCTGCAAATATAAAGGAAAAGTTATTGAAGGAAATTAAAAGTGCTCTTTCAGTGAACACATGAATGATAAGAAAGCACAACAGTCTTATTGCTGCTTCGGAAAATATTTTAGTGGTCTAAATAGAACACCAGACCAGCCACAACCTAATCCAGAGCAAGGACCTAACTCTCTTCAGTTCTATGAAGGCAAAGAGAGGGGTGAGCAAGTTGCAGAAGTTTGAGGCCAGCAGAGGTTGATTCATGAGGTTATTCATGAGGAAAGAAGCTGTCTCCATAAAACTACAAGATGAAACGGCAAGTTATCCAGAAGATCTAGCTATGATAACTGATTAAGGTGGCTACACTAAACAACAGATTTTCACTGTAGACAAAATAGTCTCATATTGGCAGAAATGCCATCTAGGACATTCGTAGCTAGAGAGGTGATGCCTGGGTTCAAACCATCAAAGGACAGGCTCTTAATGCAGCTGGTGACCTTAACTTGAAGCCAATGCTCATTTACCATTCTGAAAATCCTAGGGCCTGTAAGAATTATGCCAAATATACTCTGCCCGTGTTGTGTAGCTGGAACAACAAAGCCTAGATGACAGCATATCTGTTTACACCATGGTTTACAGAATATTTTAATCCCACTATTGAGTCTTACTGCTCAGAAAAATAGATTCCTTTCAAAATATTATTACTCATTGGCAATGCATCTGGTTACTCAAGAGCTCTGATGGGAGATTTACAGGGAGATTAGTGTTATTTTCATGTGGCTAACACAACATCCCTTCTGCTGCCCATGGATCAAGAAGTAATTTCAGCCGGGCGCAGTGGCTCACACCTGTGATCCCAGCACTTTGGGAGGCCAAGGCAGGAGGATCACTTGAGGTCAGGAGTTCAAGGCTGCAGTGAGCCCTGTTTGTGCCACTGCACTCCAGTCTAGTGACACAGCATGACCCTGTCTAAAAAAAAAGTAATTTCAACTTTCAGGTCTGATTTAAGAATCCATTTCATAAGTCTAAAGCTGATATAGTGATTCCTCTGACGGACCAAATTAACTCCAGATGTGGTAGAAACGCTAAGAGACCTAGAGGTCAAGCTTGAAGATGTAACTGAATTGCTATAATCTCAGGATAAAACTTTAATGAATGAGCAGTTGCTTCTTATGAATAAGCAACTAGTTTCTTGAGATGGAACCTAATCCTGATGAAGATGTTGTGAACACTGCCGAAATGACAACAAAGGTTTCAGAATTCCATAAATTTAGTTGATAAAGCAGTAGCAGGGTTGAAGACAACTGACTTCAATTTTGAAAGAGGTTCCACTGTGGATAAAATGCTACCAAACAGCATTACAAATGACAGAGAACTCTTTCATGAAAAGAAGAACCAATAGATGTGGCAAACTTCATTGCTGTCCTTATTTTAAGGAACTGACACAGACATCCCAACTTCCAGCAGCCACCACCCTCATCAGTCAGCAGCCAACAACATCAAGGCGAGACCCTTCCCTGGAGGCTCAGACAATTGTTAGCATTTTTAGCAATAAAGTATTTTTTAATCAAGGTATGTACATTGTCTTGTTAGATATAGTGTTGTTGCACACTTAACAGACTATGGTACAGTATAAATGTACCTTTTATCTACATTGAGAAGCCAAAAAATTTCTATGACTTACTTTGTTGTGATATTCACTTTGTTATGGTGGTCTGGAACCAAACCCACAATATATCCAAGGTATGCCTGTAAACAGATTAGCTTCAAAGCTATCATCTTACTTAATGGGGAAATATTAGAAGATTCTGTGCTAAAATAAGAAAACAGTTAAGGATCCTCACTATATCCATTCTTATGTAATACTGCATTGGGGGTATTTACCAATGCAATTACGTAAGAAGGCAATCAGAGGAATCAAAACTGGAAAACAAGAGGTAAAACTTCTATTCACAGATGGCACCGATGATATGACTATATATACAGAAAACTCAAAAGAATGAAGAATACAATCAAAAGTCAGAAAATCAAAATCAAGTATTAGATGAAAATGAGTAAATTCCTTTAAAACCAGAGTAAAAACAAACAAGTAAATGTAAAACCTAAAAACAAGCAAAATTAAACCCTTTGCATATCTCAAATATACCATAAACAAAGTAAAAATATAAGTGACAAATAGAATAGCTTAAGGTGTAAGAAATATTTGCAACTTATAAATTCAGAGCTAATATCCCTTATACGTAAAGAACCTCTAAAATTTCAGAATAAGCCCCAAAATCTAATAGAAAAAAAAATGGGCAAAACATGTAGACCAGCAGAAAACGCAGAAAATAATACAAAAGGCCTATAAATTTATGGAAAGATGCTTAATTATCTCATTACTAATTTTTAGATTACATTTAATATATCATTTCTACATATTAGACTAGCAAAACTCTAAAAGCCTGGCAATGTACTCTGCTGTATAGGCTGCAGGGAAATAGGCATTCTCATACACAACTGGTGGAAACACAAAATTTCAAAATCTTTATAGAGGGGAATATGGCAATAATCACTAAAATTACATATGCATTTACTCTTTGACCCACCGATCTCATTGGCAAAAATCACAAAATGATGTATACATAAAGTCATTTATCATAGTCCTATCTGTAATAGTAAATCAATAAGGAACTGGTTGAATACAGTATGGGGCATCCATATAGTGAAGTACAATCAGCTATTAGGAAAAAAAAAAGAGGGATCATGTTAAAATGCAACTAAAGAAAAAATAAAGTGGACTTCATCAACATTAAAAACTTTTATGTTTCAAAGAACACTATCAAGAAAGTGAAAAGTCAACTACAGAATGTAAAAAAAAAAAAAACCCTGTAAATCTGCAAATCATGTATCTGATAAAGAAGTTCTATTCAGAATATATAAAAAATTCTTCAAACAATAAAAATACAAATAACCCAATTAAAACATGGACAAAGGATTTAGACAGATGTTTCTCCAAAAAAGATACATAAATGGCCAATACATAAAAATATATTTAACATGAATCCAAATTTATGGTTCTCAGATTAGCTGAAGGTTAGAGACCTAGTTATTTTGTTATTACTTAATAAGGGCCTTTAAGCTAAAGTATATAATAAGCATGTAGCATATTTATGCTAAGAAGTTAATCACATGAACAGAGGAAAAAGCATCTACCATCCATAAATTTTAGTTATGTGCTTCGTGTAAGTAAAACACAAAAATACAGTAAGGTTTGATTTATCCTAATTTAAAAATCATTCCATAAATTTTCCAAGTAAATGTGATTTCTCTAAGCATTAAAAATTTCTTATGTGACTGCAACTGTAACATATATTTGAAATGCCGAGATCTGCTTAAACAGAATATAAACAAACATGTTTTCTAAATCCCCAGGGTCATCATATGCAACAATACAAAAAAATCAACTCAGTTGCACAGGGGCTGCTTCTCTCTACAGCAGGTTCTCTCAACCCTGAAGCTATTTGAGGCCCATGGTTCTTGGCTGTGGGGCCATCCTGTGCATCATCAGATGTTCAGTAGCAACCCTGGCCACTACCTACTTGATACCTATAGTATCCTCCAAGGCATGATGATCAAAATTGTCTCCAGACAGAGCCAAATAGCCCCTACAGGGCAAAGCCCCCGAGACTTGAAAAATCCCTGCTATAAATTAAATGGTCATGCTTTTGTACTGATGTGCTTGAAATTTGTTGTTTTCTAGCTCCTTCCTAAAGGTTTGCCAGTCAACAGCCCAGTAACTGTAATGTAGGTTTCTCAAAGGATTCCTTTGCCCGTTTATAACTGTTTTAAGTCTGTTGTACACCAAAATGTCAATACACCACCATGATGGCAGCCAGTCTCCCAAAGAGGACCTCTTTGGTTATGGTAACAGAGGGTGGAAGTTCCCCTCTGAATAAAGGCATGAGTTTTCAATTATAAATATTATGACTATTAGTTAATTTTTAGATTTTTGATCTTGTTTTAATCTTGGTCAAAACCAAAAGCACAAAAATCATATCATGTCTAAATTTGCTTTTTAAAAACTTACTAGTGAAACCAAATATCATTTGAAGCACATTTTTTTGTGTTTGTAGCTCTTCTTCAGAGAGGTATCACTTGTGTTCTCACTGTATTGTTTGCCATTTTCTTAGTGATTCTTCAAAATTCCTTTGTTTCTCATTGTTGTTGCTGTTTTGGTAGAGATGGGGTCTCACTATACTGCCTAGGCTGGTCTCAAACGCCTGGCCTCAAGAGATCCTCCTGCTCTGGTCTCCCAAAGTGCTTGGATTGCAAGAGTGAGCCACCACACCCAGCCAAAAATTCTTTATATACCTTAAGAATATTATCCTTTGGGTTATCATCTGTATTGCCAATACAGTACCAGTTCCCTTCTTTGTTAACAACAGGGTTTTTTATTTTAAATTTGTTATGTAGTCAAATTTGTCCATCTTTTCCTTTAAGATTTTTGCATACACTTTTCTCAACTTAAAAGTTTTAAAACTACATACCAAAAAAGTACCTTTTCAGCATAAAAATCTCAATTTCTTTTTAACCATATGAGATGCTTTCTGACAAAAAATAAAAAATCCAAAGCCTAACACTGATTCTTCTTTTAAAGCCACATATACCAAGAGCACATTATATACTAAGCCACTACTACCCGGGTTAGAAAGAGGTAAAATTACATGGGAAAAAATGTCCAACTGATAGAATACAAAATATGGTCTTATCACACTGAACACATCTGATCTCATCTGATCTTGGAAGCTAAGTAGGATTAGGCCTGGTTAGTACTTGGGAGATAAAATAAGAGAAATTTTCTTACATTTCATTTGAGCCATGATGTCAGTACAGAAATGACTTTTTAATAAAGAATTAGAAGATGTGAAAATTATAAAAATCTTGATACAGAGAAGCTATTTTATCTACATCGATTCTCATTATTTGCAGATTATGTATTTGCAAATGTTCCTACTTGCTGAAACTATTTGTAATCCTAAAATCAATCCTCATCATGTTCTCACATCACATGACCGCACACATGCACAGCAGCTGAAAATTGAGTCACTCAGCATGCGCACTCCCAGCTGGGGCCCCTGCGACCATGTTCTGCCTTGTTTCAGTACTCAGACTGTTGTAACAGGCGTCCTTCTTGAGATCTGATACCAAGTGTTTCCCTTTCCTTGTGTTTTTGGTTGTGATTTTGTTGTTTACAGTGGCCCCCAAGTGTAATGCTGAAGTGCCATCTAGTGTTCCTAAGTGCAAGAAGGCCTTCCAGAGACACTGTAACACACTATATGTGTTAGAGGAGCTTTCGTTCAGGTATGAATGATAGTGCTGCTGCCCATGAGTTCAATGTCAATGATTCAACAATATGATACATCCGGAAAAAGGAAGAGAAAATGCACTAATTTGTATCTGAAGCCATTTCCAAAAGTGCTACAGTAACATCTATAGCATGTGATGAAGTCATATAAAAAAAAAGAAAAGTAGCTAACTTTCTGGATTCATGGGATGACAATCAATTAAACAGTAAGTGTAGTGAACACCAATGTTGGAAAGCTGAAAGTCAAAGAAATTCATGGTCTCTTTACACAGGGTAAGGAAAAATGTTAAACCCTTCTTGGCTAGTGCTGGCTGCCTCATGTTCAAAAGGTGATATGGCATGAAAATGTTAAACTTGAAGGCAAGGCAGATTCTGCAGATCAGGAGGCTACAAAAGAAATTTCTTAATATTTGCTAAAGCAAATATTTCACAGCAATGAGTTATGTGGAAGAGATTGGCTTGTTTTACAAGGAGATTAGCAAATGAACCCATCTAACGCAACTGGCACTTTGGTTTATAAAAATGTCGTGACCACAGGCTCGCAGGAACCAAACTCTGTATTTCTCCTAGGGCAATAGGTCAGCATTCACTAATTTAGTGCATAAGATGGTGAATAATGAGAATCAACTCTAAGTATAATAAAGTATGTAATCTTTGCTTTTTAAATGTTTTAAATGGCCATTTCTATAACATACAATAAACATTCTGTATATGTTATTGATATAAATAGAATGTATGCCAATAAAAGAGGTAGATTAAAAAAAAAAAAGGGAAACTGGTATTTCTAGTTAGAGACAGCACCTTTGAGTAACTAACAGCATGGTAGATCAGGGATTATTGTGATCCTATCATCTGCTATAACATTTCCTAACAAGTTAGTTAAAATGACATAATCACTGTCTATTAGGAACTTGAAAATTGAAGAAACAGGACATGTAAGCATTTTTATTAATATTTATTTTTAATTGGCTAGTCACTTATTATATAGCAATCATACTAGTCTGTGCTAAATTAACCAGAATGTTTCATTTCTCCAATTTTTTGAGACTTGTCATAATTTATAGATCATATAATAGTAAACATCATATCTGACAAAAATAGCAAATAACAATTTTGTACTTCAAAACTGGTGGAATGAGAATTACTTAGAGAACATATCAGTACATTAATACCATGACTAACAGTATTCAAGGGCAGAGAGACAATAGGAAATTTCAATCTGTTCCAAGACAAACAAGCTTACACCAAAAGTTACACATCTTGCTTAATAAAGGAATGAATGTAAAAGGTAGGATTTTATACACATTATAATAGTAGCATAATAATACTACAGACAACAATTCAGGTGATACTTCAATCTGTACTGACTCTCTTTTGTCCTAATAAATTCATCTTTGAAGGTAGCATGTTTTAATTAATTCATGAAGTTAGACCAAAGAACAGGTTTGCAATTGAACTTTTCCATTATTTAGATTCCGAGTATATGGGAATTGCTATAAAATTTTAAGCCCTTATTTGCCATTCCATACAAAAGAGACTATACCATAATGAAGAAAAAAATCTTACCTGTATACATATTACTATGATGAATGAACAACAGGAAAAAGAACTAAGAAATTATATGGCCACTTTTTAGATCAAACCTAGCAAAGACATGCAAGGGAAAAACAGCTCCTGGCACTCACTCTAATGCCACGTCCCACCAGAATCACAACACACTTCAGGCTGATGTCCAACTTTTCGGCAACAGAATTCTGGTTTGGAGAATACACATTTCTGTCTTATTTTTGATACCATCTTATATATAAAATATCTCATTAAATGTGAAATAAAATTTGAAATTTCACAATTACTTTACACATTGTGAAATGTCAGGCAATAGCAGACACGGCCGACAGTGGACACTGACAATGTGTGTCAATAAATCTGGCACTTTCTATAGCTAAATAACCAAATACTTCTGTTATTGCAATATAATAGCTCTTTCTAAAGTACTCTGAGTTTTCTTTTTTTTTGGTAGTGCTCTGAGTTTTAATTTGGTTAAAATATGTTTCTTGTAATCTTGAAGAGGGGTGTCAATTAGGTTTGGTGTCATTTCACATTTCTAATGGATTTGTAATGACTGCCTAGGGGACTAGGTGGAGGATTCTGAGGTCCAGGAGTAAAAACAGGTTTGGGGATTAAGGGAGGAGAGTCGGTCTCCAGGAAACTAAAACATATATACAATTATTAATTGTGACTTCTGAAGGTATATTTTCTAGAATAATCCCATCTCATCAGCATTAAAAACGGTCACAGCCTGAGGCACAGATTCTCTAAAACTTGCTAGGATGGTACTGGCCAGCTCACTTCCATCCCGAACACTTTTGGGCTAACTTCGCATGAATCCTGGCAAACTATTTCCTTCACTTACTGCTCCATTTCACAAACTTTTTCCCTTGCTATCCTTGAAAATGATGTGAACAAAGTAACTAGTGGCCACTCTATCTGAGGAGCAGGGTTCCAATAAAAAGGAAGAGAAAGAAGTGTAGCACTTTCTTAGGCTCTGTTTCAACACTCCCACAATAGAATAACTGCCCTTCTCCTAAGTGATACAATGTCTATTTAAAGTGTAAGACTCGATAAAGTATAAAATTAATTCCCATTTATACTGAAACATACCCAGAATTTAATATGCAAATATTTTTAGTGACAACAGTAAATGTATTAAGTAATTATTTATTACTGTGGTGTTCTTTCAAAAGTAAACTATATTTTAAAATAATGGCCCGGCGCGGTGGCTCACACCTGTAATCTCAACACTTTGTGCAGTAGAAGTGGGTGGATCACCTGAGGTCAGGAGTTAAGAGATCAGCCTGGTCAACATGGAGAAATCCCGTCTCTACTAAAAATACAAAATTAGCTGGGCATGGTGGTGTGCACCTGTAATCCCAGCTACTCAGGAGGCTGAGGCAGAAGAATCACTTGAACCCAGGAGGTGGAGGTTGTGGTGAGCCAAGATTGTGCCTGGGCAACAAGAGCAAAGCTCCATCTAAAAAAAAAATAGTAATAACCCCAGTGTTCTGCCTCATAGCAATTCCCAGGCCACAGTGCAGGGATGGAGATCCAAAGGGAGCCTGTGGTCTCACTGAGCTGAGGAGAATGAGATCCTAGACTGCAGTGGCCAAGTTTTGGTTCAGGCTTTCTTCTCCAAAAATCCATATTTTCCAAAGTCAATTACTTTCTGTGAATCAGACTTCAGATCCTCTTTGTTCCTTTCATGTACAATGTTTAGGATAACCATCTAATATTTTCTACTCTGTTCTTCAAGTCCAAATTTCATAAAATTATTCTCTTTAAAATGCAATTCTAACAGCAGCAATTAAGAATATAATTCTTGACTGTATCTGGTAATCTAAAACCGACAAAATTATGTACACTTAAGAAAATTTGATTTAGCACACTTTAAAAACATAGACTAACTTTGTGAGTTATCACCTGAGGTCTACCTGGAAGACAGTAAGGACACTGATGCCAGTGGAAAACCAATGGTGGACGAGGCTGTGCTGTGCCGTCAGAAGAGCCCCGATGAGGCCCCAGTGAGTGCCCCGTCAGCACCAAGCCCAGGGAGCCTTACCTGGTCTCTCCCTAAAATTCCACTCATCATGAAGCTTGACTTCTGTGGAATCGGTGAAGAATTATGAACACTGTATTGAAGAGAAATTAAAGAAAGCTATGGAAATGATCAGGCACTGCCTAGGTCCTGGGATACCTGTGAAGCCTCAGAATGCTAGTGTGAGTAATACAATTACTAGGATGTGAATGCAGATATTGGACAGTAGGAGTTGGAGCCACAGTGAGTCTTACACCTCAAGGACTTCTTCCCAGAGCAAAGGAAGACATACTCTTCTGATACTCAGTTTAAAGGCTCAAATCCCCCAGCAACTGCATAGCATTTCACAGGTTTAAATAAAAATATTGGTTGGCTGCTTATTTGTTATTTTCATCCCCTATTCCTTCCTGTCTCCATTGTTAAACACAATTATTGG